>JAWQFJ010029880.1:35000-50000 GCA_034096865.1 Theodoxus fluviatilis | reverse complement strand
GTTTGGCAATCGCTTTTACAGCTGACCCATATTTTAAGATTTTCCCACAAAGGCACACATATCTACTGCAATAGTCAATACCGTCTATTCCTGCCTCGTCTTAAAATGATGTTTAAATGATGTTTACAAAACCATCTCACACTGCTCTTTATGTGGGATATCTGTCATAGAGAATTTGCAGCTTCGCTACAAATAACTTAATTTTGTGAATGCCTTGTAATTAAATGTGTAATAAAATGGAAAAAGAAAGTGGAAAAATGAACATCAAATATTCTTATTCCTTTGTTTATTTCATTTAATACTTGTATATAAAACACGAAATAGTAATTTCCATGAAGAAAAAAGGGAAATGTGTCATTCAGTTACGTTGCAAATAAAAAAAGCTCCAGAGAATATCTTGCACATTTCACAGTTTTTACAACTTGCTCAACGGCGTGAATAGTTGTAGTAGGAGGGAGACACTCTTTGTTTCATGAAGGATAATGAACATGTCGTCATGTCGGGGGTCTTGACTTAATTTGCAAGTCCAGTGTTGTACAAATATTATCTAGTCATCATTAAAACCATTATATGTTCACATCTTCGTCTTCGTCCCTCTTTATAATCACCTCTTTCTTCCTCCCTCCCTCCCTCCCTCCCTCTCTCTCTCTCTCTCTCTCTCTCTCTCTCTCTCTCTCTCTCTCTCTCTCTTCTCTCTCTCTCTCTCATATTCCAAACTGAATTCTCAAAATATTGCTCCCTCGTTGCAATCATTTCTTGCTATTTAAACATTTCTAAAATATGATCAAAAGCGGAAGAATGGACTTTAATTCAAAACTGGCTCAAATCATATTAAAGATTAAATGTGTGAAATCGGTTCGACGGAATTTCTGCTGATCAAGCAGTGTCATCATCTAACTATCATCTTTGCGAGATTACCCGTCTTTTGCAAAACAAGCCTGGTAACACTTCCACAGTGTAGTTGTATTAACGTCAATGTAGTGGTTTCAAATTAAACTAAACCAAGTCGTATCATATCCATGGAGTTTCTTGTGATTTAGTATACAGCAAGAATAACTACTTCTAACTGATAAATGATATACTTTCCTCCACATCGTTGGAAAGAAATACGCGTTATTGTCTTACCTGACTCCCGGGCACCCAATTTTAAAACTGTGCAGCCATCTGCTACATTCCACAAAGCGGTGCATTTCTTTTCTTCGTCTTCACAGATTTCCTTTGATTAAAAGTGCACTGCGAGCGGCTAAGCTAGCCCGAGGAGAGCGCAGCGCTTCTCTCTGTCGTGCTATTGCGCTCTCTTCAGAATCAAATTCGCACTTCTGGGCTGAAACTGCGTGAAATGAGGGTAGGTCTTACATCTGCTCCGACTCCAACAGTCGTCAGTTCCCGCGTGGGAGCAAGGCGGAAGAGAGACACCCAAAAGAAGGGGGTGGGTGAGGGGTGAGGTTAGGAGGTTACAGATACAGAAAGAGGGAGAGAGGAAGGGAAAGGGGGGTGGGGGGTGGGGAGAGAGAGAGGGAGGAACGAGAAAACCTTTTCCAGTCCTTCCCATTCAAGCCCAACCCTCATTCTGCCTTTCACTGGCTCACTGAGCGGGCCAGCGGCAGAGCGAGAGCGCGCGAGATCGTGTCAACTGCAACAAGCAGACGATCGCGCTCCACTGCCTTTTAGGCAGCGAGCTGGCAAGGCTCGTTCAGTTTGGCAGAGAGTGAGCAAGCGAGAGAGAGCTGGAGTGAGCAGTAGAGCTCTAGGGGCGCGCACAGGGAGACAAGTCAGAGCGAGTGAGCAAACGACAGCCCAGAGGGCTTAGCATTTGGAGGGAAGTTTGTCAGAGTTTGGTGTAATGTACTCTCGAGGCATTGTCCATGACGTGGTGAGTGGATGAGACTTTGACGACGCGACGCCGTCTCCACCCCACGTGCTTCCTCTTTTGCAGGGCGGTGTAAACAGAGGCGGACCTGCGCGGATTCTCATTGGTGGAGGCAAAACCACGTGACGACTGGCAGCGTCCGGAACATGCGATGAATAGTGGAATAAATACTACGCCGGGCGGCCTCGAGAATGAAATAAAGTTTGGATTTCGAAAGATGCAGAAAGGTTACTGCGACCAACTACCTGCGTACCAAGGCTACTATCCAAGTGAGAACGGCTACAAGTACGACCCTTTCTACGGGAACATCAACTCGGATGTCAACTGTTCTTACTATGGGCAGTCTAGCTGCGCTGTGCAGAACCACCTCGTGGGGGAGAACCAGTGTCCCCAGATTGGAGACTACAACGACCAGGGCTATGGAAACCCCTGCATGCAACCGGGGCCCATGGAGGGGCCGGGAGTGGGTCCCATGCATCCCGACCCCTCCAGCATGGACAGCAAGAGCCAGCAGGCCATCTTCCCCTGGATGAAGGAATCCCGTCAAAACTCGAAGCAGCGCCAAGGTAAGTGGCCAGTCTAGGTGTCTGCAAGCGCTTCTAGCGCGTGCGACAAGCGAGTGGGTGTCCTTTTTTCCCTCTTTGCCTTCTGTGCTGCCGCTGACGGGTGATGTATGAGGCGGGTGTGGAGATGGGCTATAAAATCGTTGAACTATTAGCAGCGTAATGGTCCCTCAAGCCAGGCGAGGCGGCCGCCTTCAAGACAGTGACAGGATCACAAGAAAATTTATTTCTCCTCCTCGCCCCTTCCCCCCTCGTCTGCTCCGCGTGCCAGAACGAACGCTCTTTCTGTTCTCCCCCTCCCCCCCTCTCTCTCTCTCTCTCCCTTCTCTCTCTCTCTCTCTCTCTCTCTCTCTCTCTCTCTCTCTCTCTCTCTCTCTCTCTCTCTCTCTCTCTCTCTCTCTCTTTTCCCCCTTCTGTCGGCGCCTTTCAGCTAGTTCTTGACAGAAGACATTTCTCCTCTTCAGTTCATCCACCCCAACCACCCTCAGTCTCATTCCCTACCCCAACCCACCCCCTCTCCATCTTCTTTATGCTTGTCTTTCTAACAGCCCTGTGGGTCTTTTTTACGAGATTAGGCAGTCGCTTCATTTTCTGCTTCACCGTTTATCCCTTACCCCTCCCCATCGCCCACCCCCCTCCTCAACCCCCTCTTTCGACGCACTGTTGCGCTAAGATTTATTTCCTGAATTTATCTCCTGTGATTTGGCTGGCTAGTAATCGTTCTTGTTCTGTCAGCATCCTCCGCCGCAAATTTATCACCGCGAATTTATTCCCCGCGATTTCGCCTCATAAAAATGTAATCCGACTGCTCATCCCGCATCCCTAAGTGACTGGATTGCCGTTTGTCAGGGAAGCAGCAGTGCCTTAAGCTGTCTTCCTGTCTTTCGCCTTGTCTGTATGACTGTAGATTCCTTCCAATACCGCCTATCTCTGTGTCTTGAAGTTGATGGCAGTAACTGTGCTTGTCTTCAGACATATTATCTGTGTGTCTGTACCTGTCTTTTTCTGTCTGTTTCTGTGGCTGTCCCTGTGTGTCTGTGTGTCTGTCTGTGTGTCTGTCTGTGTGTCTGTCTGTCTGTGTGTCTGTCTGTCTGTATGTATATCTGTCTGTCTGTCTGTCTGTCTGTCTGTCTGTCTGTCTGTGTGTCTGTCTGTCTGTCTGTCTGTCTGTCTGTCGGTCGGTCGGTCTATCTGTCTTTCTCTCTCTATTTGTAGGTCTCCAGGTCTCTCTCTTTGTCTCTGTAGCTCTCTCTCTCTCTCTCTCTCTCTCTCTCTCTCTCTCTCTCTCTGTGTCTCTGTATCTCTCTATATTCTGCCTCAGAATCTGTTTCTCTCTCTCTCTCTCTCTCTCTCTCTCTCTCTCTCTAGCTCTGTTTCTGGCTCTGTCTCTATCTCTCTATATTCTGTCTCAGTATCTGTTTGTCTGTCTGTATGTCTCTTTGCCCAGTTGTGTTTGTGGGTACGTGGAGTGTGCAGGTGTGCATGCATGCATATGTTTGCACACATGAATGCACACATTTATGTTTCTGTATATGCGTGTGTGTGTGTGTGTGTGTGTGTGTGTGCGCGCACGCACATGCGCGTGTGTACATTTAGTATTTCTTCATCGATATTATAAACTCAAAAAGTTATTCCTCCCTTATTTTTTGGTAGGGAAGGACAAGGTTGCACACACTTTGCTATCAGACAAAAAAATTAATTGCAATATTTCAAGCATAACAACTATATCAACATTGGAAAACTTTTAAGAAATGAAAGTGGTTGTTCATGTCAGACTGAAATCAAAGTGACTATACTGCGCGACTGAAAAAAACATTGTTTACGGCGTAGTTTCCTTTTAATGCAATTAAAATAAAAAGATCTGGCCGCTTGCAAGAGAAGGCTCGCTTGGAACTAAAAACAATCACTTGTTTGAGGAATTAAAAGATACATTTCCCTGTTTGTGTACTCTAGCAAATTGATACAAATGGCGGACGTTGTTTCATCATCGCAAAAAAAGATTTAAACTGGCAACATGCATCATCAAATTTGCCACATTTGATGGCCAGGTTCTATTACGTGCACGCATTTCTTCTGTGCTTAATGCATTCATACAAAGGACACTAGTGACAATACTTTATGGTTGAACTTATCACCATTGTTTTTTAAAATGTATTTTTGTTCTTTTTTTGCGTATAGATAACAAAATGTATTTTATTTTCATTCACAATCACATACAAGAAATCTCATCATGGAGTTTGAGGAACATTTATGGAAACAATATTACAACAAATTAGAACTAGGGTGATGCAATAGAACAATTAATTCACATTAAGATTCAGGTTTTGCTTCTAACGGTTGATTTTTTTAAAAGGTTTTAATATCTGTAGTATCACAATTACCTCGATTCAGTCTAGTTAGCTTATTGCACAGCTGGTCACATACCACATTTTCCACGCAGGAGATTGAAAATAAAAATCCAGCTATCCTATCATTGTGCATAATCCTTAATCCTCGGCGTTCTCTCTGAATATAATATTCGTTGCACTAATTTTTGGACTTTGCTTAAAATGCAAAGAACGATCTGATTTTTTTACACATGACGACAATGCGCGGTAGCATGTGCTTTTTAATGCTGGCCACATGTTGAAATTATTTAAATCAATAAGTTGAGTATTAAAATTATTTTCTAAGCAAGATGAATCGGGAAAATATCAAACTCGACACTTCAATAACTCAGCGAGAATATGCGAACCAACATGCTTACATATATAGTTGCCGCGACACCTCCTTCTTCAAAACGCATTTCCTGTGTAACTGAAATGTAAAACAAAATTGGTTTAATATTGTGTTTTGTAGATCTGAAAAAAGGAAGCATGGTATATATATGTTTTAATTATTCTTCGATAAAAATATATGGTTTTCCTTTTTAAAGATGTTTACTTATAATTATTTGCAACGATGAATTATTACGCTTGAAATATGTTTCGTTTTATCAACTACCAGCGGTTTCTGCAATTTTCGGGCAAAGTGTTTAACCTGAACGCCCGAAAAACGTTTCAATCGCATAAAGCCATTCATTTCGACAGCGGTGTTTGTAAAAATCAAATAGGAATAATATTCCATACAAAAATGACAAACTACCTTTTCCCTTTAATTTACTCTTGGAATATATTCTGCTGAATTAAAATTATGACTGCTGGATTATTTGAGTTTTACTGTTGAAATGCATGCGATGTGGGTTTTTCTCTCTATTGAATACCTCACATGCCGCATATAGGCTGCCGTCAGCGTTGATGTCTAATGTGTAATACACAAGGTTGTTTCCCCTGTGAAGCAAGAATCATGTGGACCCAGGTCCGCTTCTCAGTATATTTGTCTCCTGCTCTCGTGTATGGGTGTGTGCGTGTCTGTGTGTGTGTGTGTGTGTGTGTGTGTGTGTGTGTGTGTGTGTGTGTGTGTGTGTGTGTGTGTGTGTGTGTGACCTTTCATCCAGTCACCCCGTCACCTTTCATCAAGTCTTATCCTGCCTCGAATATCATCTTTCCTTACTTTACGTTTCACCTTTCGTCACGTCTTACCTTATTCTCTCTTATCTAAAAAGTCTTCTTCCCTCCTATCATATATACAGCTTGTACATTTCCATACATTCCTCCCTTTTCTCTCCCTCTCCTCGCGATGATTTCGCCCTCCACCACATCTTTCCTTTTCTCATACTTCACTCATTTTCTCCTCATGCTGCACCTTCCATTTTCACGTTCCCTCCTCCCATTTCCTTCACCGTCTCTCGTGCTTCATAGCCCACCATTCCTTCATGTTTTGCTCACGCCCGCATGTAAGCGGGTGTGTTTGCGTGTGTGTGTTTGTGTATGTGTGCGCGCGCGCGTGCGAGCGTATATGTGTGTGTATGTGTGCGTGCGTGCGTGTTTGTGTGTATGTGTGTGTGTGTGTGTGCATATGTGTGTGTGTGTGTGTGTGTGAGAGAGAGAGAGAGAAAGAGAGAGAGAGAGAGAGAGAGAGAGAGAGAGAGAGAGAGAGAGAGAGAGAGAGAGAGAGAGAGAGAGAGAGAGAGAGAGAGCACCTGCCCATTTGTCATTGTTACACACACACCCCTCCCCAGGTGTATATGTGTATGTGCACGCGGGCGTGCGCGTGTGTGTGTGTGTGTGACTTTTGTTAGTGTACAACTGTATGATATCCGCAATGCCATTGGCTTTTTCCGCTCATAGTTTGTGTGCGCTATTTACATGCATGTTACTTTTTACGTATGCTAGTGTATATGCCGAACTCCGTGTCAACCCTTTTGTTTATGAGTCTTGTCCGGTTTATTGTTGACATTCTGGGATGCTTACTTCAAAGAAATGTGTTCGTTCTATCGACCAAACTATATTGTTTTCGTTGAAAGCCTACCTGTTTTTTCGCCGCTGCGCATCTTAAATCGAAATATAAGCAAATCATTACGAGTTTTTCTGTGAGTTGCTTTACATTCTTCCCCGCGATAGCTTCATCATTTAGTTGATGCAGTTTGCAGAGGACAGTTGTCCTCTCTACATACCAGTATACTTACTTTGACAAATTGTGTGTGTGTGCACATGGTGCTTAGTTTTGTCTTGCCGCCTCTCATTTGTAGCACGTGGTCTACCAGGTTAGAATTCATAAATAGTTGAGGAAAACTGAAATAGTTTTCTTTTCTATGTTTTTTGGGTTAAAGACATTGGATTAAAAAACCCAGTGTGCGTTTGCTTAGAAATCACTTCATGCTAACAGTGATACTTGGAGTCTTGTTTAAAATTCTTCAGCAAAGCAGATATGACTATTTTAACAAATAATATATTTTCGTGTAATATTTTCTAACATAAGTCAGAAACTACTCAATAGACTTTTGTGCGATTTGAAACTGATATAATAAAACGCCGAGTTACAAACGGTCAAGGCTCTGTCTCCTACTCGAGGCCAACAGTCGTAAGTGTGGGCTGGAACGCGTAGGGTCCCTCTGTCTCCCAGAGGGTCGCTGTGAACTGTCAGTCTGAGAAACGACCTCTCCGACAGGATGGATGGGGGCAGACGGCTTCAGCAGCTGGGCAGACAAGATGCAGCCCTCAATCTTCCATGACTCTCAGTTCCTTTGTGTGACCAGTGCAACTTCAAGTGGCCAACTGCAAGCCAGCCACTTACTTTGGAAGTTGACTATGAAAGTGTCTCTTGAACCTATATGATTTGTCTTTACATGAGTAATATTCATGACCGGAATAATTTCCCGTCAAATCATAACAAATTTCACAGTCATGCCTAAATGTAAAAAAGAGAGCCCTACCGGATAAGAAATTAAAAACATCACGAGTTAATGGCGTGTAAAAGCATTTGCACACGTTCAATGGATATGTTCTGTCAGTTAGGTAAATACATTTTAATGAATTGTAGTTTCATAGTCTGCGTTTATATTTACAAGCGAACAGGATGTATTAACTATGTTTCCTTCACAATTCCTCCCAATACATTTATGAAAGAATGGATACAATTTTTATGAAAAGAAAAAAGATTCTTTGGGAGGGACCATCTTTGCACTAAATGAAAAAGCAACGAAATTTGAAAAAAGATTATGGGTTATCACAAAACCTAACGAAAACCATTCTCACTTCTTCACGTCGTCACTTAAAGATGATATGGTGTTTCTCAAGTGCATCTCTAACTGCCGGTGCCCACCTCCAGAATAGTCAATGTGACGGGGTCATTTCCTGTAAGCTGAAAGGCTTTTTCCCCTCTGAGGAATAACGGAAATGCAGTTTCTCACTTAAAGAGAAATCATGTTTTCTGCATCCGTTGCATTGAACAATTGCAAGGGGAAAAAAGTATATGTGAATGCGTGTCTGTCGCCTAATGCATATCATGTTTGCACACAAAAACTATCGTAAACCCTTTTGAATATAGACATTCGTCTATTCATAGTAGTTGCTTGAACTCTCTACTTTTGACAACTCCAGTTTGGAGGAGGAGGAGGAGGAGGAGGAGGAGGAGGAGGAGGAGGAGGAGGAGGAGGAGGAGGAGGAGATGTATCCGTCCACATTCACCGGGTTGGAGACTTGACAAGAAGCGGCCACAGCGGTGAGAGTCTCCATAGCATCAAAGTATCTAACTGTCGTATGTAAGGTCAAGGCCAGGACTGCCGAAAGGCAAGGCATGGAAAACTTGCCCATGACTTGTAGGCTCTCTCGAATTCCCAGCCTTTGTGTAAGTCGTGTCTTGGTCGCCGCTCTGTGCCTGTCTCATCTGCCTTGCACCCCGCAGTGTCTCTGTCCCTCCAAGTCTTCGCTCTCTTGGCTACCTGGGGAGTACGCCGACTGAATATATGCACGCTTTCTTCGCGACGTTTTGACGGTGCGCCCCAACGCACTGACACCCGTGCCTTTCTGTACATGCCGTTGCATGCTTGGAGAGAGAGAGAGAGAGAGAGAGAGAGAGAGAGAGAGAGAAAGAGAGATACAGACAGACAGACAGACAGACAGACAGACAGACAGACAGACAGACAGACAGACAGACAGACAGACAGACAGACAACACAGACGGACACAGACGGACACAGAGAGAAAAAGAGATAAAGAAAGAGACAGACATAAAATGGGAATCTGTGTGTGTGTGTGTGTGTGTGTGTGTGTGTGTGTGTGTGCATACTTATACTCGCATATGTGTTTGTACATGTCTCGGTATGTATCTTTGGGTTGTGTGAGAATGGTGTGCAACTTGTGCGCGCTTGCTGGCGTTTTCTTGAGGATAATATGTGCCTCACATACACACACACACACACACACACACACACACACACACACACACACACACACACACACACACACATGTTCATGTCCCTTCAATAATGACCCACTCAATCACTTCCATTCACTCTACAAACTCCTGCACTCCCCCCTTTCTCCTCTCGCCATCCCCCTGCTCCCCCTCGCGCCACCCCTCAAGCACAGTTCACACTTACACTGTAACACCTTTACCTCCAGAGCTCTCTGACTCGATGACGTCAGAGTAGGTCTTGCGCTGGCATGGGGCATTGGCATGGAAACGCTTCCATCATTTTATCTGCTGCTACTGACAGAGGCTGCCTTTCTGGATTACTGCAGTGGCCAGGTCTTGTCACATCAGGCCGTGCCACTGCCGTCGCAGACCGCATATCAAGAAGGCTACAGCGTCGGTCTATGTCCAAACAGACGATAATTCGCCCCTCCATTCCCGTCTGCGATGTTTCCAGACACCGATCTGTCGGCACGGATTTCCAGATTGCCTGCTGCTGCCATGGAAGGATTTGCATGCGGATTTGGCGTATGGGACGTGCATGTTGGTGAAACGAAAGACTTGGTCGGTGGAGATTTTAGTTCTTTTTTCGGATACATAAATTAAGTAGTTTTTTTTTTTTTTTTGGGGGGGAGGTGTAGATTTGTGATACATTTGTTACAGAGTTTAAGAAAAGTGACATTACAGTAATACAGAATGGAATAGAATTGCATGAAATAGAAGAAAATACTTCTTGTTTGGCGGGTAGGATTTTATTTTTCCTCTCTCAAATTGTTCTTATGAATCAATTGATAAAGTTTTAATTCGCAGACAAACATTTGCAGTAAAAGAATGCTTTCACACATTAAAACGAATATGTTTTCCTTTCATGAAAAAACTACCTGAGACACACTAGCTAGTGTATATATATATATGTGTGTGTGTGTGTGTGTGTGTGTGAGTGTGTGTGACACATTACACACGTTTAATAAACACAACATATTACATTTGTGCATCACACAGTATACCCGCTGAATGGAAATAACTGAGTTCAGTGACATCACATTTCGTCTGAACAAAAACGAAAAAGTACAGTCACAAATTTTCAATTTGAAATAAAATATGCTAATCCCACAGAAGAATTAAAACTGAACACTTTTTTTCGCGTATCTATTAACATTTTGAATTGCTCCATAAATATTTTGGCTGATGTTAATAGAGAAAATTAAGTTCGATTATCATTGCCATGTGCGTGGTCTGAGTAGCTATACCCTGAAACGGGCGTTAATCAGAACAGTCTCCTTCAACTGAAAGAGCGATAGCGCTATGGACACACCCGCGTCCAGGTGTGAATACGAGGAGTGTAAAGTATGGATCAGCAAGGATGCAGTTACTGGGCCTCCCTCACCCCGCCACCAGTCCCTGTACTTACCACTGCTCTCTGACACCTGTGTGTCTGTCAAATAGTCAGGTGTGTTATCAGTCGCACAGCGTGAAATACGTTCTGAGAATTTATTAACCTGCTTGTTTTGCCTTGAGAAGTATGCTTGCTCCTGCATAATGTTTTACATGACGTTAGAAAAATATGGATGCTCAACAACATTTTGTACATGATAATTTTGTAATATGAATATTTGCGACATGTACTCATGCATGCACGCATACGCGCACAAACACAAACACCGAAAACACATATATACATAAGCGCGCGCGCGCTCAAGCATGCACACTCACAAACACACACTCACTCTCTCTCACTCTCTCTCACTATCTCTCTCTCACTCTCTTTCAATCTCTCTATTTATCTCTCTCTCTCTCTCTCTCTCTCTCTCACACACACACACACACACACACACACACACACACGCACGCACGCAACGCACACACACACACACACACACACACACAGAGCGAGCGAGCGAGAGAGAGAGAGAGAGAGAGAGAGAGAGAGAGAGAGAGAGAGAGAAAAAAAACACAGAGAGAAACAGACACAGAGAGAGAGAGAAACAGAGAGAGAGAGAGAGAGAGAGAGAGAGAGAGAGATGCCTGTTATATGTATGCAGTATTCAGCGGCAGATGTTTTGATAGACACGTGAGTAAAATCTTTGCAGAAACTTTTTTAAAATATTAATTTAAAAAACAGTTGAGGGAGTGCCTTACGCATTGAGCATGATCGAAAAGAAAGCGTCTGTCGGCTGATTCAAACTTGCTGCCATCTGCTTTTTTCACATCATCCCCCAATCTCTCTATCTGCTTATCTTCCTGTTGCTTCGCCTGCTTTTTCATCCTTCTTTCTCCCCATCCGTTCCGTCGTCCGTCCGTGCGTCCGTCCATTTTTCTGTCCATCTGTCTCTCCATACATATGGGGGTATGCGTGTGTGTTTGTGCATGTGAGTGTGTGTGTGTGAGTATGTGTGTGTGTGTGTTTGTGTGTGTCAGTGTGTATACATACGTGTGTGTGTGCATGTACGGATGCGTGCCTGTGCGTGCGTGTGTGTGCATGTGTGTGTTTGTGTGTGTGTGTGTGTGTGTGTGTGTGTGTGTGTGTGTGTGTGTGTGTGTGTGTGTGTGTGTGCGTCTCTCTCTGTCTGTCTGTGTCGTCTGTCTGTCTCTCTCTGTCTCTCTGTCTCTCTGTCTCTCTCTCTCTCTCTCTCTCTCTCTCTCTCTCTCTCTCTCTCTCTCTCTCTCTCTCCCCTCTCCCTTCCTCCCTCCCTCCCTCCCCACAGACACACATACAGGATAGGTAGGTGAGGCTGTGGGGGTGCTGCCTGGCCTCACAAGCAGGCTCCTATGTCAGGGTAGCTCACGTCAGCATGGCGTCCGCTTCTCTCCAGACGCGAACTGTCACCAGAAGAGGGCGTTGACTGGAATGGTGGCGGGAAGCTTGCACAGGATGAGTGTGGGCGGCATAGCGGGTCAAAGAGGTGATAGGTTGAAGGTTCCGAGGGTCGTGGGGTTGTCACTCTCCAGTGTATGTATGTGAGTGCGAGTGTGTGTATGTGGTGTGAATGTGTGTGTATGTGTATTCATGTGTGTGTGCGTGTATGTGAGCATATGTGTGTGCATGTGTGTGTGCTTGTGTGTGTGCATGTGTGCGTGTGTGCGTGGGTGTGGATGAGAGAGAGAGAGAGAGAGAGAGAGAGACAGAGAGAGAGAGCGTGAGTGAGCGCATGCATGCATTTGTATAGTGTTTATTTACGTGTGTAAATGCGTGCTTGCATGTGTGTTAGTTTAAGTGTAATTTCAAGCGCGCATGTGAGTGTGTGTGTTCATGCTTGAGTTTATGTGCTTTTGTAAGGTAAAAGAATATATATGTGCGTGCGTGTGCATGTGAATGTATATGTGTATGAGCGCGTGCGCGCTTTGTGTGTGTGTGTGTGTGTGTTCGGTTGAGAGGACTGAGTGAGAGGAGAATGCAGGAGTGTGAAAAAGACGATCGAGGTTTTAAGCAAGTAGGAGAGGAAAAGAAGTGGGTGGGAGTGGGGTGGGTTAAGGACGAGAAAAGGGTGCAATGACGGAAGAGAACGAACTGACAGCAGGCAAAGAAAATAAACTGATCTTGGAAGAGCATGAATTCGAGTGATTACTTCTGGGTAACTAGGCCAGTGGTACTCAGGGATATGCAGAAAGTAATGGTTCTCTCGAGAATTCAGACGGTGACAAAAGTCAAAAATACATTTTTATTCTTTAAAAAAAAAACCTTTTCTTCTCTAGTGTCTCGTTTCTCCTTCACCGGTCTTTCTATTCCACCACAAAACACCCCCCCTCCACCCATTCCAGCGCACCCCCACTCTCGTACTTGCAGTATAATTTACCGTTGCCCTGCGACACACGACAGCCGTCAGTGCAGTAATTAGTCGTTGCTGGCAGCAGAGGGTGACAATGAACACTGTTGACATTAGACATGAAGAAATATTATACATGGGGAGAGAGATGACGGAGTGCGAGGTGAGGTATATAGAGAAGTAAGTCAAGATTACGGAGAGGTATGGCGGGATATAGATGAGGTTACGAAGAAAGGTAAAGTGAGTGAGGTATGTGGAGAGGTAAAATGAGCCAATATAGAAGAGAAAAAGTGAGATATGAGGTGAATTATGATGAGAGGTAAGGTGAGTTTAACGCATTATGAAATCGGGATATAAGGTGACGTATGAATAGATGTAGAATAAAATGTAGTGGAGGGAAGGGAGAATATGATATGAGATGAAATTTGAGGTGAGGTAAAGTGAGGTACTAGATCAGAAGAGATGGGTTATTAGTTGAGGCACTGGAGATGGAAAGTGAGAAATAAAAGAAGGAATGGTGGGCTATGAAGCACGAGAGAAGGTGCAGGAAATGGGAGGTGGGAACGTGAAAATGGAAGGCGAAGCATGAGGAGAAAATGAGTGAAGTATGAAAAAAGGAAAGATGTGGTGGAGGGCGAAATCATCACGAGAAGAGGGAGAGAAAAGGGAGAAATGTATGGAAATGTACAAGCTGTATGATAGGAGGGAAGAAGACTTTTTAGATAAGAGAGGATGAGGTAAGACGTGACGAAAGGTGAAACGTAAAGTAAGGAAAGATGATATTCGAGGCAGGATAAGACTTGATGAAAGGTGACGTGGAAGGTGGAGAGAGGTGATAACGATGAGGAATTATATATTGTGTGTGAGAAGAAAAGAGCTGGGGTAAAAGGAAGAGAACATTTTGGAGTTTGGGTAGGTAGAGGAAATGTGAGACAGGCTGAAGAAAACTGAAGCATAAAATGAGGAATAGTGATGAGTGAAATAAGAGGTAACCACTGTGTACGTTTGAGTGTGTGTGTGTGTGTGTGTGTGTGTGTGTGTGTGTGTGTGTGTGTGTGTGTGTGTTGTGTTTATGTGTGTGTTTATGTGTGTGTGTTGTGTTTATGTGTGTGTTTATGTATGTTTGTGTGTGTGTGTGTTTATGTATGTGTGTGTGTATGTGTGTGTGTGTGTTTGTGTGTGTGTGGGTGTGTTTATGTATGTGTGTGTGTATGTGTGTGTGTGTGTTTGTGTGTGTGTGTGTGTGTTTATGTATGTCTGTGTGTGTGTATGTGTGTGTGTGTGTGTTGTGTTTATGTGTGTGTTTATGTGTGTGTTGTGTTTATGTGTGTGTTTATGTATGTGTGTGTGTGTGTTTATGTGTGTGTGTGTGTGTGTGTGTGTGTGTGTGCATATTGAGTTGAGAGGGGTAGGGCAGTAGGCTATGAGGTGGAGGAAGTCCAGGTGCATGAAGAGGAAAGACGATGAATGAAACAAATACAACGGAGAGTGCAATTATGTGTTTAATGAGGACAATGTTGATAGTCCGAACAATTATTTGAAATTGTTCCAGAGACAGGGAGAACACAGGAAAGATCCACTGAAATAGGTTAAATTATTAAATGGAAGGGATGGGAAGAGACGAGGTAAGGTGGAATGATAGTACACATACATTGCGAAGCCGAATGAGGAGTAATTTGAAGAAAGGAGAGGTATGTCGTGAACTACAGCATGCTTAAGAGTTGTAGATGCATGTATCTAAGTAATGCAGGTGACGTCTGTAGTGGGAGGTCAAGGCAGATATGAGAAAGTAAGGATCAAAATGTATATTCGAGACCATGTGTGGATCATTACTTTGGTAATATATGTGACAAAGCTTTGGGGATTGAGTCGAGGGAAGTGCAAATGATGAATTAAGGAGGTAACCTTTATGTCAATGAAGGTACGCTTTTAGTTTTATATGAAAAACGTTGATAATAACCAGCCGCTAACTCTAAGCGGAGAATCAAGATGCAGGGTACGACGAATGAAGGGCGTCAGAGCAACACAG
>JAWQFJ010029880.1:22500-30000 GCA_034096865.1 Theodoxus fluviatilis | reverse complement strand
AAGATCGAGTGATGCTGCTGTTAAGCGAGCCACCAGGAAGTCCAGAGCCAGCAGTTCATCTTCCCCTGGTCAGCCACCTGGACTTCCCTGTCCACACTGCAACAGACTATTTCGGGCCCGGATTGGTCTCACCAGCCATATGAGGACCCACAACCAGATGAAATGATGACATCTATGGTCCTCATCGATCCCGATGGACGAACATCATCATCTGCCTGTCTGTCTGTCTGTCTGTCTGTCTGTCTGTCTGTCTGTCTGTCTGTCTGTCTGTCTGTCTGTCTGTCTGTCTGTATGTCTGTCTGTCTGTCTGTTTCTCTCTCTCTGTCTCTCTCTGTCTCTCTGTCTCTCTCTCTGTCTCTCTCTCTCTCTCTCTCTTTCTCTCAGAACTGTAACTTTTTTCATTAACTAGCAATAGCGATTTTATTTTCAGACAGATCGAACGAACGCACTCGTACACACACGCCTCCCCCCCCCCCCCCCCCCCCGCGCGCACACACATTTAAGAAGCAGAACCTGTCCGGTTTCATATCATGGGTACGCACACTCATCAGCCTCTAACTTCGCATGAAATTATTGCCTATTTGCAAATAATGAGAAAAATCCGCTAGTGCAAAATTGACTCCAGAGTGTCCTCTTTTGAATGTGTAACCGACACGGACGAAATGCCTTCACTGCGTGAAATAAATTCACGATGCTCGGGCCACAGTTCTCTCCTTTGTCAAAGAAACCGCGCGACAGGTCCATTGTCAGTCGGGCTTGTTCTTTGAAGCAAACTTTTTTATTGTGCGACTTAAATGCTGAAAATATGTGTATATATGTGTATGATATTGATGATAATGATAATGTCGACGATGATGAATACGACGACGAGGAGGAGGAGGAGGAGGAGGAGGAGGAGGAGGAGGAGGAGGAGGAGCCGTGCCTGTTCTGGCTTCTGAATTTCTGTGTACTCTCCCACTAACTCTTTCATTGTCATGCCTCCATTGCTTTGCTGGTAACATTTTCAAAAGCGTGCAGAGGAAGAGGCCCGTCATGGATACGTCAAATAGCAACAGATTTCAACTCGTATGACCTTATGGTTCTTTGTGAGTTGTCTGTTGGTTTTCTTGGTTCCCCTCTTCCCTTGTTCGTTTATTCAATGTCTCGTTGTATAGATAAATTTGGCGCGTTGAGTGGCCAGTGGTCAAATCTGTGAGGAATCCTGGCGTGGCTACAGGGACCGTGGTCCTAGGACATGTGCCTGGCCAGTCCTGATGTACGACCAGTGCTGCATCTCAACCGCTGTGACGTCAGCATTGGCGTGGAGTCCGTTTTGGACCTGGTGTCCCATGCAGTCTAGCCTCGGTTCCAGTCTAGACGGGAAGCCACAAGCCTTGATTTCGTCCCGACTGCAGCAATGGCCAAGGCACTTTGCCTGCAGAAGGTCGACTTCCAACGACTTCACAGCGTCTCTCGGGAAACGGTTTGACAAATTGTTCCTCATCCGCACGTCAGGGCCCCCCCCCCCCATCAATTTCTGTGTTGGCACGCGAGGGTCGCACCGGCCGCGACCTCCCGTGGTACACTGGGGGTCCGGCCTCTCTGAACTTGGTCTCATGGATGGTGGACGCGTCTTTGATTGGGGGCCAGAGCGACGTGAAGTCGATGTACTCGTCAACCAGGCAAGCCCTGAGTGATTGGAGAGAGAATCAAATCAGAGCGCACCCACTTGTCGGCGCTCCTTGCGCTAGGCGATGAGAGGGGGAGACAAGGCAATGGATGCGGTGACGGAACGTCCGTTTGAAGGGTTTGTTCTCGAGGAAATCCACTGATCGCGGCTCGCCATGGGTTCGAGTGGACTGAAAGGTGGGCTTGAATTGGGCGGAGATGCGAGACGATGGTTCTTAGTATGGAGCGAGGGTGGTGATTAAATTCGCACTTTAAATTAATGGGGGATTTCGAGAGCCATCTGCCAAGTAAACGGAAATGGTCTATAGGCAGCGTTTTCATATCGATGAGTAGTTTTGGAATCACCCAAGTATAAAATTGCCTTACATCATTGAATTCCCTACAACGTTTATTGGTGTAAACTTCAAATATGCAATGGCAAAAACGATTATCCATTCAATTTGTGCTACCTGTTTGTCATTACCAGCTGATTAATTTGCCTTCCTCTTGATCGATGTGGCATCATTTCCGTAGCGCTCGAAATATTCTGCGCTGATTTTGTCTTATGTTTTCGCGTCGACATTACAAAACTGCATAATTATCTGGTCGCTATTCATTATTAATAATTTGGAGGTGGGTTTTTTTCCACGCCATCTGACGTGTTTAGAAGACAAACATTACACATACCGTGAAGTTAAATTTTCTAAATGCATAGTGCTTGGTACGTTGTAGTATGCAGCCAACCGCATTTTCCGTCACCTAGAAAACATTCTTGCATTGCCCGCAATGTTTTGAAACATACAAGCTGTGTCATATTGGAACATGTGTCGACATGAAAAATGGGAGAATATGAAACTATATTTGCCGATTGTTGAAAGTTGTGTTGATTCAGTGCTGTAACCCCAAACGTCATCAACACAGTGCGCTAATGACACGTAGGTGAGAAAAAAAATTAGAAAGATGATACAATACTAATTGTTCGATGAAGACGGAAAGACAAGAAAGGAAACTGTATGCAGATTAGTAACGATAAAATTGCTTGCTTAATTTTTTACACCATGCTGAAATAGACCAAATGCAAGTTTCCGTCGATGCTTCAGGCTTATGACTCATCTGCAGTACACAGAGAATGTCTGAATAGTCAATAACATATTACTTTATAGCTCTTGACATATTTATGAGTGGAGGGAAAGTAAATACAGTATGCGCTCTGAATGGAGGAAGGGCGCTCTATCAGTTAATTTTAATTATGATGAAAATAACAGCAATAATATCACAGCAAACTGTAATGAAATAAAATTATATTGGATGTGTGGGCAACAACCCAAAATTTACATTCAATTATTTAAACCTTACATTTGCGAGTGATTTTGTCCATTCTGATGTATGTGTATATTTCTTCTGGCACCACTTATTCATTTGTGATTTTCCCCACATATTTTCCTGTATTTCCTGCTGTGCCTGCTTCTTTGGCAGATTTACTAACTGACAATGCAAATAACTGACTGACCGCCCGCCCGATATGCTCTGGCGATGTCTCCCCGTATGTGTGCGCGCGCGTGTGTGTGTGAGAGAGAGAGAGAGAGAGAGAGATATTCTGTCAATCTGTCATTATGTCTTTTTCTCTTTCTGCGTTTCTCTGCCTCTTTGTCTCTTCGTATTTGTCTCTGTTACTGTCTCTCTCTCTTTGACTCTCTCTCTCTCTCTCTCTCTCTCTATATATATATATATATATATATATATATATATATCCCTCTCTGTGGAAAAAAGTTATATTTATGCTCATAATACTGAGGGCTTGTACTGGACCGAAGGCATATACAACAAAGCATTCGTTCGTTATTTTTCCCGCTTTGTCTCTCTGTTTGTCTTTCTCTGTCTCTCTCCCTCTCTGCACCCCCATCTCCTTCTATGTCTCTCCGTCTCTCTCTCTCTCTCTCTCTCTTTCTCTTTCTCTCTCTCTATCTCTTGCTGTCTCTGTCTCTCTGTACCTCTCTCTCCATCTCTCTCTCTCCCTCCTTTCACTTCCTTGACTTTTTTTCTCACTCACCCTCATACTTGGCCAGGCTGAGAATCAGCAGTTACCAGCACGTGCATCGCATTTCCCCCCACTCATTACTTTCCTTCTTCTCTTCCAGCGTCCACGGCAGAACCCACCAAGCGGGCAAGGACAGCCTACACCAGCGCCCAACTGGTGGAGCTGGAGAAGGAGTTTCACTTCAACCGCTACCTCTGTCGTCCCCGACGCATCGAGATGGCGGCGCTGCTCAGCCTGTCGGAGCGCCAGATCAAAATCTGGTTCCAAAACCGCCGCATGAAGTACAAGAAGGACCAGCGAGCCGCCAAGACGGTGGTCACCGCCGAGAAGAAGGGATCCGGCGTCGGAGCCAAGTCAGAGACCAGCAGCATCTCTGGCAGCGACAGCGAGAACAGCGTGGAACCCAGGAAGGAGTTTGCCGGTGCCTCCTCCCCCGACATTGGGAAGACTCTGGGGAGCGGGGATGGTGCTCCACCGATGCAGCAGCATCCCATGTCCGGCCAGTCCCTCTCACAGGGCCTTTCCCCCGGGATGACCCAGGGAGGTCATGGCCAGGGCCCTACCCTCGCCCACCAGGGTGGAATGGGACGGGGTATGTCACCCGGGCAGATGGGACATGGCATGGCTGCGGGGCAGCGCCAGGCGTTAACCCCTGTATCTTCATGCGACCAGAGCGGAGTTCCTGCTGGTGTTAACCCATTACATGTTCAGCAGCAGCAGCAACAGCACCCGCAACAACACCAGCAGCAGCAACGACCTCAGAGCCATGGCAGCATGCACATGACGCAGATGAGTCCAATACCCCACGCGGAGAGCCCTTCTCAGGCCTCGATGAAGCACAGCATGTCCCCGGGGCTGGGGATGCAAAACCCTTACCACCTCAACGGCCAGCCGCAGCAATACATGGGGCATGGTATGGGAGGCAGGGGCTATGGCAACGGTATGGGAGGAGGCATGTACCATGAGCTGACACCCATGGAGCCCCACTTACAGGGCCATTACATGAACTCTGGTCAAAGCATGCCTACGCCCATCTCCAGCTCTGTGACCAACGTTGGCGTGAGCTACAACCAGGGAGGTTTTGACTATATCCCCAAGCTAACGCACTTGTAGTGCAGTGAGATGTGAATGGCATGGCGGAAACAAATACAACTAGCCAGTGGGACTCATGGCTTTGGTTATTGGTTTCCAAGAACGCGTGGTTCGAATTGGTTCCTTGACAGTGATTCGTGGACAAAGGCTGCCTCTACGAAACGGGTCTGGTTTTTCTTGGCGTTAATGAGTTGTTTCTAAAACATCTAACTTTAAAGTGTATCATCAGTACAGTGTATCACACTAGTAAGTTACAGAAGCCTTAATTCATACCGAGGGTTTTAGTGATTTATTGGGTTATTCATTAGTCAAATATTCACATAGCTCCATGGTTTCAAATGTGAAGGTGAAATTGCACACCTACCTGGAAGTGTGATTTACTTCTTCTTCTTTTTTCTTTCTCTTTTAAAGCAGTTGTAAAAGTATGCTTAACAAATGTCCGATAGTCTTAATAATACTCTCTCTCTCTCTCTCTCTCTCTCTCTCTCTCTCTCTCTCTCTCTCTCTCTCTCTCTCTCTCTCTCTCTCTCTCTCTCTCTCTCTCTCGCTCGCTCGCTCGCTCGCTCTTTCTCTCTCATACCGAGATATTGACATGAAAATTGTCTAACCCTGGAGGGAGATGCGTGATAGAACAGTCTAATTAACTCTAGCGCACATCACGCAAGGTTTTGTTTTTGGTTATATTGGTTTTGAAGACTTCGGCAGTAGAATGCATGGGTCTATATTTTCTCCTTTAGACCTGGTGTTGGAATGATTCCACTGTAGGTAGTCGGTATGAGAGGGGAAAAAACACATTGTAGATGACTGCACGAGTTTTGTTGCTAAGATCAGAGAGGCAATAATATTCAGCTTTCAATACCTAGAAAATATTTTCTATAATTATAAGTTGGTTACTTGGCTGGTTTTCTAATCTTGAACCACACGACATAACCGGCTCCGTGTGGTGTGCATTAATTTATATTCACAGTACCCCTCAAAACGAGACGAAACACTTCATTTTGGCATGCATTGCAATAAGAACTCTATATAACATAGATGGAGAGTACGCATGCGCGAGAGACAACTCAGATGTGTATTCTGTTCTTGCCAAGTTTCGAGCAATACTGAACAGAGGGAAACTTGATACAGGTATTTGGTTTTTGTTTCACAGTATTACTCCGGGAGTATAATTTCGGAGGGGCATATGGTTCCTTCTGTGTTGTTCATGTGCTCAAAACATCCAGCGTGTGTGGTTTTTCATGTCCAGAAGTGTTTGTAGTAAGTTGTGTGTATTAGACGTTCATTCGACAGGGTCTGTCGTCATCAGTTATATTATGCATGTAAATGATATTCGAACTGTGCATGTGTCGCATGCGATGTCTTGTTTTTAACGATCAGATCTGCGAGGCATTAATGCGCGAAGTTTCCCCTATATGCATTCTTTTCAGCCATGGTGTCGTAATCAATACAGACAGTAAATATTTAATCTCACACAATAATGTAATAAGTTTTCTGTCATAATGACCCCTTCCTGCCACATTTAATACTGCCCACGTATTCTTTTTCCATCTGCGTTCAGTTAGAGAATCACGTCAAATTTAGGGTTGACTGCCCTCCTTCAACCTTACTGACATATGTGATTTGCACCCAAGGTAAGACATATATGCAAACCGATGCTGCTGAAATAAGGTTTTTGTCTGTACACATTAAAACTGGAGGTCGAGGCATTAAACACATTTTATTCACATAATATCATTGTATGTTAACGTACTTTGCCAGTGTGCTAAACTTTCGGTGTGTTCCAAGAATTTAAGGAGATTTATGATAGTTGAATAATTCATTTCGTAGCCATTGGCAATCTTATTAAGTTTAATATAAACCACTATGAGAAGAGAGGTAATTCTTCCGCATTCTCTCTTATACTTCTAATGGGCAAGATCATTTCACGCTTACCGAGAAGACATCCAGAGATATTGTGCAGCCATCTCCTAAACCTGGAGGTAACTGGAATGTTGAGCTTCTGCGAACAAATATGTTTTGTTAGTGCTGAACTATGTGCTCTGGGTGTAACAGGAGGGCACGCCAGAATACGGCTCCCATCCTGGCTTGTACACGCATGCAGTTTTTTTGTAGTTCAACGGCGCATCCAATGATAAGACTTACATTACGGTTCCTATAGAACAGCTGCACTTTGTCCATATGTCATTTTCTTGAGCTCGGTCAAGCTCAGTACAGAATACCTCTTTCTAAACATTGCATTTTACCGCGAGTGCGTGACAAAATGGTATTTAATGGAAACGTATGTCATAAATGTTTCCTTTTTTAAAATTCTTGAATGCATGTTTGGTATGAGTGCATAAAAGGTATATATATCATGATACTCACGAAACACGGTGACCTTCGTCTTGAAAGCTATCTATCTATCTGTTCCGATTGCATGTACATAGATGAACCTGATCTGTATTGATATATCTGTAGGCATGGTCACTCTTGGGTAAGCAGAGGAATGATCGAACTGCCTCCTCTCCTTTGCGATGCATGCAATATGTCCTGCATAGCAATTCCTACCGAGCTCAACACTTAGACTCCTGGATTCTGTATTAATGCAATCCATCCACGTCATTCTGATTGTATGCAATAAAACGAGAATTTTGTCAACTATGTACTCTCTTTCGTCGTAGAATGTGTGTCATACTTACGTCAAGAATCGTCTATACCTGTGCATATTTTGTTTTGCTTCATTG
>JAWQFJ010029880.1:5000-17500 GCA_034096865.1 Theodoxus fluviatilis | reverse complement strand
AGAGGAGGAGGAGGAGCAGGAGGAGATACAGGAGCAGAGCGACGAGGAGGAGGAGGAGGAGGAGAAGGAAGAGGAGGAGGAGGAGGAGAAGGAGGAGGAGGAGGAGGAGGAGGAGGAGGAGGAGGAGGAGGAGGAGGAGGAGGAGAAGGAGGAGGAGGAGGAGGAGGAGACGAATGAAGAGGAGACGAATGAAGAGGAGACTTATGAAGAGGGGACGAATGAAGAGGAGACGAATGAAGAGGCGACGAATGACGAGGAGACGTATGAAGAGGAGACAAAAGAGGAGATTTATGAAGAGGGGACGAATGAAGAAGAGACGAATGCAGAGGAGACGAGTGAATAGGAGACGAATGAAGAGGAGACGAATGAATAGGAGACGAATGAGGAGTAGACGTATGAAGAGAATACCTCTGCAACCACCATCATCACCAAAATCAGACCATTTATTGAAATCATCAACTGCAGAAAATAACACATGAACCGATACAAATGTTTTTAAGAGATACTGTCATCATCATCAGAGAGCTTGCAGGCAGCAGATTCAGCATCACCCGCACCATTTTCAACAGTCTGTGCCACCATGACTTTCTTCGAGCCGTGGGAACCACAGGGTCGGCTTCATCCACTCCACCAGTAAGGAATTTTGACTGCAACAGATGGCTAATGACCGGAGTCCGCCACTCCTACTTCCGGTAACTGTGCAGTGATATAGACCTTGTCAGCTCCTCTCTTTGTACTGACCTGCAAAGCCAGGTGTGGGGGAAGGTATCGATGAGGTGTGAAATGAACGAGGCTGTGCGCGCGCGCGCGCGCACGTATGTATGTGTGTGTGTGTGTGTTTATGTGTGTGTGTGTGTGTGTGTGTGTGTGTGTGTGTGTGTGCGAGCCTGAGAGCATGCATGCGTGCGTGCGTGTGTGCGTGCGTACGTGTGTGTGTGTGTGCGTGTGTGCGTGTGTGCGAGCGTGTGTGTTTGTGGGGGTGTGTGTGTGTGTGTGTGTGTGTGTGTGTGTGTGAGTGTAGTGCAGCAAGATATAGTGGCAGAGGAGACATGACGAATGGCCAAATTGAATGTAAATGGGTGCCAAGGCAATTAGCAACACCATTCCATTATCTTGCACCATGATGTTACATTAGCACTTTCATTAAAAGCGACGGACTTCAGGCACCAAAGAGTCTGGGGCAGGATGTCCGTGGGAAACAGGGACCAGTGACAGAGAATCCATGACGAGGGCCAAATTATATGTTGTCTTTGACAGATTGAGGACTCCTGCCAAAGCCTTAGTGCCTCCGTGGCCATTTTGTGACATGTCTGCTGGCTTTCCTGATAAGGAACTCCCAAGTTTCTGAAGATCCTTATCTGTAAATATATTCAAATGCAGGCATTTCACTCCACAATCTGTTTCTTATGTGTTTCTCATACAAGCAAGCGATTTCAATGACATATCATGAATTTCTTTTCTTCTTTTTTTCTTTTGTTGGGGGGTATTGGGGTTGTCAGATGCAAAACGGCAAATCTAGCACACTATACCTTTAATCTCGGCGCTAGCTTTTGTTCGAGACAGGTAACATTATTTCGTTTATTCAACTGTTGCAAAGAAAGGATGAGAAGAGCACACACCCGTGTTTAAGGGAAAATCTACTCGGCAGATTTAAACAAATAGTTGGTGCTAATGTAAGGAATCTACTAAATGTGCCAGTGATCGGGGGTGTACAATGTAAAGCAATATGAGTACCGGGAATGAGTGACATATCTCATTAAAAACCACACCATGACCTTCATTTATCAAAGAAATGAAATAATGAGCTTGACATCGAATGTTGTATTTCTTCCCCCACCACTTTCCGTTCTAAAACCCCAGCTCTCACTGGCTCCTAGGCTCCAAAACCTCCTCCCCATTGTGTATTGCCCCCATATCCCTTGCACACACACACACACACACACACACACACACACACACACACACACACCCTTCCTTCCGTCCCACACCTTCTTCCCACCCAGTCCAAACGAAGTTTCATGTCTTCTCTCATTGAGGCATTTCTTATCCTAATCGTGTCAATAAGTCTAACAATCGCCATTGTCCGTGTCGTAATAACAAAGAAGAACATTGCAAACACATTTTTGTCAATCATTCCTTATTTTCATGTATTTATAAAGTTCCATTTCGTTGTTCATGATATCGTTACTACTTTTACCTCTGCATTGTACGCATGAGTGATGAAATTACTCATTAAAAAGAATACGATCGTAATTCTGAAACGGATGTTGACAACACAGAAATCCACTGTTAACATTTGTGTACTCATAAATCAAAGACAAAATTATTCTCTTTATTATTCAACAAAGACATTGAAATCGATATTTTAAAATATATTTTCCACATTGAATGGAACGCCTACATAGAATCGCGCTGTTAGCCAATCCACATGCACGACACTTTTCTGCATGGAACTTTTAGTGACGAGCGCTCTTTCCCATAAATGACCGATGAATGCGTCAGAAAAATGTAAGCACCGACAGGCGCCAGAAAGAGGCAGGTGCGTGAAGCGTGCCTGTGCGTGACGTCATAATTGGCAGGGAGCGAAACTGACGCTGGGGAGAAGACCAAGGCGGCAAGATGACGTCATCATCTCGGAGAGGTGACCTTGACGACTGCAGAATTATGGAGGCAGGGAAATGGACTGTGTGGTGCCTGAGTGCTACCCGTCACAGAAAGCCTCGAGAGCAAGCCCACAGTGGAAATATGATTGCAAGCTTCGCTCCGTAGCCGCAGAGATGCGACCACTCTCAGTAAATTACCCCCCGCTCTCAAGGCGTCTGGAGGACTTGCTTCCCCCACTCCGTTCCCCTTCAACCTCACGGCTCCGCTGGCGCTACATCTGATAAGGGCGACAGGAAAAGAAATTCTGTAAACGAACTTCTTGGGCATCATGGAGAAAGCTTTGTTACCTTCGCAGACGCTAATAACAGACTTCCCAAAGCACTGGTCCCGCCCGTAGAGTGGCATGCTCTTCCAATGTTCTTTGATGCCTTCTTCACTTTCAAGGAGAAGGCAGCTTCATTCAGGAGTACTGTGGTTGAGGAAAGTAGTTAGGGAAGAAAAGTGAACGGGTGTGGTGTAGAGGAGAGAGATGTTACCACAGGTGTGTGTATGTGTGTGTGTGCGTGCGTGTGTGTTCGTGTGTGTGTGTGTGTGTGTGTGTGTGTGTGTGTGTGTGTGTGTGTGTGTGTGTGTGTGTGTGTGTGTGTGTGTGTGTGTGAGAAAGAGAGAGAGAGAGAGAGAGAGAGAGAGAGAGAGAGAGAGAGAGAATGTGTGTAAACGAACGTATGCGTGTGTGTGCGTGTTAGTGCGTGTGTGTGTGCATATGTGTGTGTGTGTGTGTGTGTGTGTGTGTGTGTATTTGCGGGTGAGCGTGCGAGCTTGCTAGTGTAAGGATGTGCGTGCGCGCGCGCACTCGCGCGATTGTATGTGTATTGTATGATTGTGTGTGTGTGTGTGTGTGTGTGTGTGTGTGTGTTTGCGCGTGCGTATGGGTGTGTGCGCGCGCGCGTGTGTGTGCGTGCGTGCGTGTGTGTCCGTGCGTGTATATGCGTGTCTGTGTTCGTGTGTGTTTGTCTGTATGTGTGTGTGTGTGTGTGTGTGTGTGTGTGTGTTTGCCAGCGCGCGCGCGTGTGTATATGTGTGTATTAGTGTGTTAGAGAGTTTATGTGTGTGCGTGTATGTATGTGTGTATGCGTGGGTGTGTGTATGCGTGGGTGGATGTATGTGTGTGCCTGTGTGTGAGTGTGTGTGTGCGTGAGTGTGTACGCGCGCGTGCGCGCATGCATACGTGAGACCCCTTGCAGATATACTCTTAAAGCAGAAAACGAAGTACGTTTAGTATGAGTAGTATTTTGTGTGGATTTTTTGGGGGGAGAAAGGGAGATATATTTTGGTTTTGTGGATTACTGCGACAGAAGATCACAAGGTGACCGCATTAGATAAAATGATGATGTGTTTTATAAAGAATTTAATGAATTTCGACAGAGATTGTGGCATAGTGCTTAATGTAAACCTTACCATTTTTATATTTGACAACATTCTTCGTCGACAATATGCACCAAACTCTGTGGTTGGTCCTTCCAGAACACGCCACTTTAAATGAATCTCGATGTAAGCCTTGCGTACTGAATTTTACGTCTTCGAAATTCAAGATGAAACACTCTGCGAAATGGCCGACCGAAGCTGTCACAGTTCATCTGTTGATCCTGTGCCTAATAAGATTCCGAAAGCTTTGAAGTCCGCGGTTTATGGGGGCCTCATTTACATCGATTGGGCTGGTGGTGCAGTCAGATAGCAGTCCATGCAAGGGAGAGAATTCCTCGCCCTTGTCAGTCCTGGATTTCAAAGTGAAGCTCAGACAGCTGCCGGCCTCCTTTGCCATGCATTCCCAGCGTAGCTTGCCTTTAGGTGGGGACAATCGTGGATTTATACCGCCCTTGCTACCTCCAACTCAAGCCTCGGTTCTGCCTTTGGTGTCTCCCTTGATAGTGGGAAGGTTTGCCGCCTTGACAGCACGCCAATTAACGTGTCGTCACCCGAGCACTTTTGGATCTTCTTCATCGAAGTGGTTTCTTTCCTTTGAAGTCTTGAAGCCTTCTATGCACTCTTTCCTTGTGCTGCCCTGCTGCGCGACGCCCTCAATAAACCTGGCTTTCCCCCTACCAATTAGATGGGAATTTACCTCGTTTTCTAGTCAGGCAAACTGATATGCCCAGTTTTATTTTGGATCTTGAAAATATTGATTATTCGGACTTGGGGTCTACGATATCACTGCATGCAGATAATAAGCTTATGCTTGCTCTTATCACCTGATCCCATGCTTGAGAGTGGCCTTTTTCTTCCTCGAATCCCGATCTGATGCAATGTAGTCGGGATCTGGCCGCTGGTTAAAGCGCTCCACCTGAAGTTGCTTGCAGCCAGCGAGAGCGGCGTTGCAAGCTGGGTGCTTCCGAGCAAGATACCTGACTTGCATTGATGCTGTCCACCCAAGACGCAAGCCAGCTACCTCTAAGGACAGACTTGACACAACTGCAGCGCGTTAATCTGCAGCCTGGTTTCATGTTCCCCAGGGAGCCGAGATTGCATTGGATGAAACATAGTGGTTCCATTACCAGGGAATAAAAGTGGGCTGTTTGAGATGTCTTCATAAGATTAAAAACAACAACAAAAACGACATAGTTCAAAACGAGTGACTACATCTGGCGCTAATTAGTTAGCCGAGCCCCTTTTCAGGATCGTGTCCTCTCCTCTCTTCCTGGGCATGGCCTCTACCTGCATCACACCCTTGCAGGCTCCCTTCACTTGGTTGCTTAATTTGCAAATGTCGGCACTCTATCACCCTCGTAGTCCCATACTCTTAGGTAAATGCAAACTTTGCTGGCACAATGCAGAGGTCCGCCTTTCCAATGGTCTTACATTCTTGAGAGCAAACGATTGACACAGAACAAGGGGGTGATAGAAAAAATGGGCTTTTTGACAGTTTTCTTCCGATAGTTGTTTATGTTTCTTGACCTCGATCAGAGTGTATGTCAATCTTCACTTAATACTGCGTACCGTCAGCGATTTTTATTAACAAAACTTTAAAAAGGTTTCCCCAAAAACAAGATTTTGATTTCCATGTCATCATAATAGGGATTGCACTTATAATGTTGTGAGAACATTTTGTGAATATGACTAGCTGATTGACTACTAATAACTGACTGACTACTAACAACTGACTGACTACTGACTACTGACTGACTACTAACAGCTGACTGACTACTAACAGCTGACTGACTACTGATAACTGGCTGACTACTAATAACTGACTGACTACTGACTACTGACTGACTACTAACAGCTGACTGACTACTGACAACTGACTGACTACTAACAGCTGACTGACTACTAACAACTGACTGACTACTGACAACTGACCGACTACTGACAACTGACTGACTACTCACAACTGACTGACAACTGACAACTGACTGACTACTGACAACTGGCTGACTACTGACAACTGACTGACTACTGACAACTGACTGACTACTGACAACTGACAGACTACTAACAACTGACAGACTACTGATAACTGGCTCACTACTGACAACTGACCGACTACTAACAACTGACTGACTACTGACAACTGACCGACTACTGATAACTGACTTACTACTGACAACTGACCGACTACTAAGAACTGATTGACTACTAAGAACTGACTGGCTACTAACAACTGACTGACTACTAACAAACTGACTGACTATTGACAACTGACTGAATACTAACAACTGACTGACTACTGACAACTGACTGACTACTGACAACTGACTGAATACTAACAACTGACTGAATACTAACAACTGACTGACTACTGATAACTGACTGACTACTGATAACTTGCTGACTACTCACAACTGACTGACTACTCACAACTGACTGACTACTGACAACTGACTGACTACTGACAACTGACCGACTACTGACAACTGACTGACTACTGATAACTGGCTGACTACTAACAACTGGCTGACTACTAACAACTGACTGACTACTGACAACTGACCGACTACTGACAACTGACTGACTACTGATAACTGGCTGACTACTAACAACTGACTGAATACTAACAACTGACTGACTACTGATAACTGACTGACTACTGATAACTTGCTGACTACTCACAACTGACTGACTACTCACAACTGACTGACTACTGACAACTGACTGACTACTGACAACTGACCGACTACTGACAACTGACTGACTACTAACAACTGGCTGACTACTAACAACTGACTGACTACTGATAACTGGCTGACTACTAACAACTGACTGACTACTGACAAGTGACAGACTACTGATAACTGGCTGACTTCTAACAACTGACTGACTACTAACAACTGACTGACTACTGACAACTGACTGAATACTGACAATTGACTGAACACTGACAATTGACTGACTACTGACAACTGACAGACTACTGACAACTGACAGACTACTGACAATTGACTGACTACTAACAACTGACAGTCTACTGACAACTGACTGACTACTAACAACTGACTGACTACTGACACCTGACTGACGTCTAACAACTGACTGACGACTAACAACTGACTGACGAGTATAAACTGGCTGGTTACTAACAACTGACTGACTACTAACAATTGACTAACTACAAACAACTGAGTGACTACTGACAACTGACTGACTCCTGACACCTGGCTGACTACTGACAACTGACTGACTGCTGACAACTGACTGACTGACTACTAACAATTGACTAACTACTAACAACTGACTGACGACTATCAACTGGCTGAATACTAACAACTGACTAACTAATAACAACTGGCTGACTACTATCAACTGGCTGACTACTATCAACTGACTGACTACTAACAACTGGCTGAATACTAACAACTGACTGACTACTAACAGCTGACTGACTAATAACTTCCCGACCTCTATTATCCGCGCCCGGGCATATCTCGCAGCTGAGGCAGTCATTTCGCTCTTGGTGTTTTATTGTTTGCCCTGACGAAATGTAACACTCGAAACATCGACTGCTTTGTCTCGTTCCATTTACCCAGAGAGGTACCTCTACTAATATTCTTTTGTGAAGATGATATAACGCTGATAAACATTTTTGGATGCTTTATGCGCATATCCATAATCAGTTTAGAGGTTTTAAGTATGTACAGCATACCACTAAAAGTTTCAATGCATATGACATGAATTTCCTATGAGTCGCGACTTCTTTCATCAATACAGAAGCTAAACGATTGTAAGCTTCTTGATATATGACAATTTGTAATGCAAGGTAAAGTGTGAAAGTGAGAAGAAAAAAAACACTAAAACATGTAGGGTAAGTGACACAACCCTCTCTTCATACGCGCTCTTCTAGGAGTGTCATTAAATATCGATACACTTAGTATATTGCTGGCTAACCCGTCGTTAATTGATTAAAAGACCAACTAAGAGCAGATAACTCGTAATTTACCGTCCACGCGCCAGCATTATTTCCCCCTTGACCGCGCTTTACGAGTTTCTTTGTTTCAGCATGCTCCATGATGATTAAGAGGGGTGGGTGGGTGTGGGTGGTGGTGGGGGTGGGGGGAAGTTGTGTATGGTAACCCTACTGACCCTTTTCTGTCGACCCTAAACTGTTTTCCATCGAGCGTAAAAAAGAGGGATAAAATTGTCGATAATCAACGACTTGTGTGCCGTCTTATTCCCCCTACTCTATGTGCACTCATGGAATCCATTACTTAAATATTATTAAACAAAAATATGTTTAATTTGGCCTCTTTTAAAAGTAGAAAATAATATATGGAAGTTCATATCGACCTACCAACCCTACTTGCATTGTTTCCATAACCAGAACTTTTTTGGGGGGCCTAATATTCACGACGACAATGACAACGGATGCGGTGATGACAGCGACGAAGACCCTAAGCATGGGATTCTTCTCAGTGAAAAAAATGTTCTGGTTTTCAACAAGAATTATAATTACATGAACATGATAATTTGTGCTGGTTATCATCTTGAAATGAGTCGTCTGGCTATCACATCACAGTTGTGACTTTCCAATACTAAATGAGTATTATTTGACATCTGTTGATTTTCATCTGCTGCACATACCTATAGATCAAAGCTGAGGTTAAATTTGGTATTTTGCAGAATGTGGCGCACTTGAAGAGTTTGACTGTTAACCTAAGTGCCCGTGCAGTTGTTTTTTTATCATCCAAAGTCGGACTCTAAATACCATTAAAGGGGAATTGTTAAATATACATGCACGATTAACCGGCAGTCAAGGCATAATCGACGTACCACAGCACGTAGTACTTTCCCAGCCGTTAGACACTCTCAACGCAGTCACCCTTTGCTAGCGTCCCTGCTTTGCCATACCGCTTTCTGTTGGATATTTTAGAATAGATGGCTAACAAAAGACTGCAATACATTGAAACTATTCGTATAATAAAATGCTGTGGACATATTCCCTCATTCTTCAACGCTCGATTTTGACAAATTCAGTTGTCACCAACAATCATCTTTAACAGCTTGTAACACCTAACAAAAGTTATTTCGCCATGTGCTACATATAATTGTAAAGAAATGTCTAAGACCTTCATGGCGGTAGCAACATCTCACAATGCATAAAATGTCTTACATTACTTGTGGACGATTGCAATATGACATTTATCCATTTTCAGAAAGACAGGTGATCACATCATTAAATTCATTTCCACACCCATTATGTAGTGCATGTGCCCGTGTGTTCCTTTGTTTACTAATGTTTGTGTGTGTTGAAATATGCTTTGATGTGTCACTACGTACACAGGTGATGGCTGATGAATATGAAAGTGAATGATTGGCTTGTATATTGTTGGATCCAGGGAAATGTTCGAATATCAGTAGACAATGGATTCCTACTGATCACCTGAACTAAAATAACCAAGAATTTCAAACGTGTACCCAGCGTATCGTCGACATTGATGAAAAGCATATTGCTAAAATAAGATGCACAAGTGAGCACCCTGGACAACCTTGTTCATCTGAACGATCCGCTGCGAGCGGGCTCACGGTAAACACTCATGGTCTGTGAGAAATACCGGTCGATACTTTTCTGATTATCTATTGCATATCTGGTACACCAAGATATGGGTCATTGCCTCTGCTTGGCATTGTCCTCGTGATCAAAATGCAACGCGAGCTTGAATTGAACATTAAAAATCCAAGCTGTTTCACAAGATCAATATCCTTTTTTATTGTGTTGATCTACATGTATATTCGACGCTCAAATCCGAATTACACTCAGTTCATGTGTCACTAAGTGTAAGAATAATTTGGCTCAATCTAATACTTATAAAACATGCTGTTGTTAATAAAGACCATAAATTATTTCCCTGTCAGGCGCCAACGTGTGCGTGCGTAGGCGCGCGCGAGTGTTTTTGTGCAAGTGTGTGTGTGTGTGTGTGTGTGTGTGCGCGCGCGCGCGCGCGTGTGTGTGTGTGTGTGTATGTGTGAATGTGTGTGTGTATGTGTGTATGCATGTGTGTGTATGTGTGTGTATGCATGCATGTGTGTGTATGCATGTGTGTGTGTGTGCATGTGTGTGTGTGTAAGCATGTGTGTTTGTGTATGTGTGTGTACGCATGTGTATGTGTATGTGTATGTGTGTATGCATGTGTGTGTATGCATATATGTGATTGTGTGTATGTGTGTGTGTTTGTGTGCGTGTACATGCAAACGACAGCGTGTACGTGAGTTGTTGCTTGCTTGTTGGGTTTTTTCTGCATCTGAGTTTGTGCAATATATCGTTGGCGCCTACACATTTACACACGTCTTCATGCGTGCACGTGCTTGATTACGTCTGCGTAAGCTTGCACGCATTTATGCATGCAAGTGCATAGGATATTAGATAATGAATACACATTTGTCTGAACGCGTGCTTTGATGCATGTATTCTGGTAGTCATGCTTGCACTCAAGTGTCGTTTATTTTGCGAGTCAGCGACATGCCGGTGCGTTTTTATTCCTCCAAAACAGCTTCAGGCCATTAGTATCTAGATACTGAGCTTTCTCTGGCGTCGGGATAGAATCGCGGCACTGAGCCTCGAACATCTTGAAACCCCAAACCATGCTCGCATAATCTGCTCCTGTCAAAAGACAGTGTGTCAATAAGCAAGTACAGGCTAAGAGACTGACCATGCACTCATGCAATACACGAGGGGAGAGCACTGGGGTGGTGGGCTGCTGGAAACTGGTGATCTCAATATATCACATACGTTGGGGGAGAAGTGAAGTTCCTGTATTCACTATTACTTTTGCTTTGCTTTGGCGCGTCATAGACGTTGAAGCAAGGCTAATACAGGCACACAGGCGGGTAGGGGCCTGTGGCCGAGTGGTTAGCGCGCTGGACCTACAGTCGCTTGCGGCCAGTGGGTACGGCGTTCGAAGTTGCGCGGTTCTCAGAGTTGCATCCTTGTGCAAGATGCTTAACTCGCATTGCTTCTCCCCACCCAGGAGTAAAACCGGGTACCATTGAGGGCAGTGTTGGCAAAATGTAGTACGATTAACCCTTGTATGCGGCCAAGCGCCAGCATTGGGTTGGAATACTCCCCATTGAGCGGAGTTGGTGCTGGTACCTGACTGTGTGCGTCTTAAATGTCTGTTACTATGTTTGTTGTGAGGTACCAGTGAGGATTGATCAAGATGCTCAGTTATCAGGGGGTAAAGTTTAAAGCGGTTTGAGCACCGATCAATGGTGGAAAGTCGCTATATAAAATCACACCTTTACCTTCTTTTTTTTAACCTTTTAGGTGCATCATAGATGTTCACCATGGGTACTCATTCATGCGTGGACACAATTACGACACAGGGCTGCAGCAAATATAGGATTGCAGGAACTTCACTTCTCTGGTATCTTGTCTAAAACGTCAGTTCCTAAGAAGCCCTGCTCCTTCTGTCCCCCCTCCATGAGCACGGTTCGCAACGCCCTCCCGTTTTTCGGATGATCGAGCTCTTCTCTGACAGCCACCTCTCGTCACGCAGTGACTTATGCTGACAAACGACCCCGACCAATGGCGGCCGCGTCTAAACACCCCGTAAGACAATAGATCCAATAATGCTCTCTCCCTGAGCCCGCCCCTCATTATGCGATTTCATCACCAATGATACCGTCTTCAGGCGGCTATTTCCATCGCTGCGTTTCTTTGAAGTCGAGAGGTGCTGACGAGGGCCCCACGAGGTGATGATAAAAAGATTCCGAGTACCTTGGGCTGGGAGATTCTGTTCCCGCGCTTTCATCCAATTATGGGCTTTACTTCTCAGTAGGGACAGGAACCTGCCAGATCCCAGACGTCTTTCGTCTGCATGTCATTCCCATCAGACAGATTGCAGCGATCGTGGTTGAATTAAAAAGTAAAATGGATGGCTTCTACTGATAGGGCGAGATGAAAATCCTCACTTTCGTTTACTCAGCATGTGGAGATTTCACCTCCCAAGCATGTTCCAGCCTGATTGCGAAACCATAACATTCTCAGTCGCGTAATTGTTGACGGGCTTTTTAAAAATGGAATAATGAGGGAGCGATGATGCTTGAGGTAGGGCGGCGTAGAGTGGTGCAGTGAGTGCGGGAAGGGCGCAGGTGACAAAACTTTTAGTCCACTTGCCCACTGATCCACCTACCCACTCATAAACTCACCCACTCATTTACCCTTTCATTAACCAACCTCTCCGGGTACTCTTAAACGCCTATCTACTCAGAGAGAGAGAGAGAGAGATGGATGAATGGATGGATAGATAGATGGATAAATAGATGGATATATTGATAGATGGATAGATTGATGGATAGATAAATAGATGTATAGTTGGATGGATAGAAAGAAAAGATAGATAGATAGATAGATAGATAGATAGATAGATAGATAGATAGATAGATAGATAGATAGATAGATAGATAGA
>JAWQFJ010029880.1:0-2500 GCA_034096865.1 Theodoxus fluviatilis | reverse complement strand
TTGACTCGGGCCTTTGATGGAAGTTTTTGCGCTTCCTTACGCGTCACCACCCTCGGCTCACGATGTCCTAGGATGTCTTGTCCCCACAATCCCCCATCTCTCCACTCCCCTCTGTCAACGTTAACCGTCCCCTTCTCACTTACATCCATGTCTTCTTTAAAGCCACCAACTCGATGTCACTGTGCCCAAAACGTGCTTGATTTAGACTGGAGTAAGAGTAAACGTGAAATTGGCTTGTCAAATTGTTGTGTTTCACAGAGTCGTGAGTTTATGATTGTGTACTGAGTTAGCTGGCACGAGTGATACACCCCTTCACTGATTTAAATGCATTTAACACATTTATATTGCAAACTCTTGCTTTTATTTGAACTTATGCATCTCAGTTCTGTGCGAAATTTAATCAGCACTTCTCCACTGGCCGTGGTAACACTAGGTGATATTGATTGTAGTTTTGCTTAAACATCTGCGTCAGTGATACATACATGTATATGGCCTATAGTCCCTTTAACCCGTATCACATCTTTTCTCGGCTATCATGGCGACCCCTGCAGGCAGTGGGACAAAGGAGATTGTCAGTGGACAGAGGCGGACACTCGGATGGACATCGCCTCCCCAATTTGGAGACCATGGCCAGGAAAGGCGATCCCCCTGTGAGTGAAGTTGATGACAGCAACGTGTTCCTGGCCAGTCAGGCCAACAATCCCTTGGAGTGTGCAAGAAAATAATTTGCGTAGTGGTGTATAGCAGTGTTCTCAGCACCGGATGTTTCAACTCACTAGGTATTTTGGTGAGGTAAAGAAAGACATTTTGTTGAACGTTGTTTCCTGGTTACCTATTACGGTAGATATAATAAACGTTGTTATCATAGAACAAAGAAAATTTCGACTAATAAAACGCACAGAATGTAATACAAACAGACGAGTATGCTGCTTTAGATATTACAAGCTAACAGCCACCGTCACAAACGAATCCCAGGAAAGAGTCCATCGTACTCGCTGACTCATTTACTCACTCACTCACTCACTCGCTCATTGGGCTGGAGGCCCCTTCCATAAAGAGCTCATTTCAGTTCAGTTTGTTCACTCACTCACTTTCATTCACCCATCCATCCAGCCACTCATCCATCCAGCCACCCATCCAACAAGCCACTCACTCACTCACTCACTCACTCACTCACTCACTCACTCGCTCACTCACTCACTCACTCACTCACTCACTCACTCACTCACTCACTCACTCACTCACTCACTCACTCACTCACTCACTCACTCACTCACTCACTCACTCACTCACTCACTCACTCACTCACTCACTCACTCACTCACTCACTCGCTCACTCGCTCGCTCACTCACTCACTCACTCACTCACTCACTCACTCACTCACTCACTCACTCACTCACTCACTCACTCACTCACTCACTCACTCGCTCACTCGCTCACTCACTCACTCGCTCAACTGGCTGGAGGCCCCTTCCATAAAGTGCTCAGTTCAGTTGAGTTTGTTCACTCACTCACTTTCATTTACCCTTCCATCCATCCACCCATCCCTCTAGCCACCCATCCAACAAGCCACCCATCTATTCACTCGCTCGCTCACCCACCCACCCATCCAATCAACCCACACTCGCTTGCTCTTTCACTCAATCACTCACTCACTCACTCACTCATTTACGCATGCATGCTTGCACGCTTGCACGTACAAACACACACACACACACAAAAACACACACGCACGCACGCACACACACACAAGCGCTGAAATCCACACAGGCGTGTGTAAAGAACAATTAAGCAGATGGGGTCAACACAGCTAGAACGGTACTTGATTAACTTAACAACACAAGCATTCATTTCTAGCCCACATGCAAATATGCGTGCACACGACCACGCATCTATTTCATGCAGAAGAAACACAATTCACACACACGCAGAGGAATGCATCACACCTCAACACGCCAACCAGACACGTAATCCACCAAAGAAAGAACCATCACACCTAAACACACTCTTCAAGTTACGCCTCAGGGGCGTCCTGCTTTGGGGAGCGGGCTTCACATACGTCACCCTCAACTAGACCCGAAGCTGTCGCGTTTTTTACGCATGGCTGACCTCGGCGCCTGCTCGAGGGCGACAGTCTCGAGCCGGCAGCCACCCGAGTCAGGAAACTCGACCCGTAAGCGGGTACCTGCCACAGGAAGCGGGTGAAGCGAGCCCGGGCCGGGTGGGGCGCCCCGGTGAGAGGTTAAGCGCATGTCAAAACGTCGCGTCCTCTCCGGAGCGTCCGTCACGCATCGGTGAACACGGGACCCTAATTTTGGGAGAGCTGCGCCCAAAGGGGGCCGGAGACAGGAAGAGCGGGGGATGAGATGTGAGACTGTCTTTCCACGTGTCCTCCGTGTCGTCAAAGTGCCCCCTCCCTTTCTGTCTTCCTCTGCATTCTTTGCGGATGAGGTGGAGGTTGGTGTGAGGAGAGGTGAACACGGAGCAGGAACGCATTAC
>JAWQFJ010029875.1:0-21070 GCA_034096865.1 Theodoxus fluviatilis | reverse complement strand
ACCTAGAGAAGACTCTTAGACAAGTCCCCTAGACAAGACTCCTAGACAGGACTACCTAGCGAAGACTACTAGACAAGACTCCTAGACAGGACTACCTAGCGAAGACTCCTGCACAAAACTCCTAGACAGGACTACCTAGACAGGACTACCTAGACAAGATTCCTAGACAGGACAACCTAGACAAGACTCCTAGACAAGACTCCTAGACAAGACTCCTAGACAGGACTACCTAGGCAGAACTACCTAGACAAGACTCATAGACAGGACTACCTAGCGAAGACTCCTAGACAAGACTCCTAGACAGGACTACCTAGACAAGACTACCTAGACAGGACTGCATAGACAAGACTCCTAGACAACACTCCTAGACAAGACTCCTAGACAAGACTCCTAGACAAGACTCATAGACAGGACTACCTGGACAAGACTCCTAGACAGGACTACCTAGACAGGACTACCTAGACAGGACTACCCAGACAAGACTCCTAGACAGGACTACAGGACAAGACTCCTAGACAGGACTACCTAGACAAGACTCCTAGACAGGACTACCTAGACAGGACTACCTAGACAAGACTCCTAGACAGGACTACCTAGACAAGACTCCTAGACAGATCTACCTAGACAGGCTGCACGCTGCCTCTCCTCCCCCAGTCCGCCCGTCCCACTTTACCGCCATTGATTGGCGTCCTGGCAACACTTACGCAGTCTACCCTCTCGCCTGTCTTGTTTGCCTGATGGCGTCCTGGCAACACTTACGCAGTCTACCCTCTCGCCTGTCTTGTTTGCCTGATGGCGTCCTGGCAACACTTACGCAGTCTACCCTCTCGCCTGACTTGTTTGCCTGATGGCGTCCTGGCAACACTTACGCAGTCTACCCTCTCGCCTGTCTTGTTTGCCTGATGGCGTCCTGGCAACACTTACGCAGTCTACCCTCTCGCCTGACTTGTTTGCCTGATGGCGTCCTGGCAACACTTACGCAGTCTACCCTCTCGCCTGACTTGTTTGCCTGATGGCGTCCTGGCAACACTTACGCAGTCTACCCTCTCGCCTGACTTGTTTGCCTGATGGCGTCCTGGCAACACTTACGCAGTCTACCCTCTCGCCTGTCTTGTTTGCCTGATGGCGTCCTGGCAACACTTACGCAGTCTACCCTCTCGCCTGTCTTGTTTGCCTGATGGCGTCCTGGCAACACTTACGCAGTCTACCCTCTCGCCTGACTTGTTTGCCTGATGGCGTCCTTGCAACACTTACGCAGTCTACCCTCTCGCCTGACTTGTTTGCCTGATGGCATCCTGGCAACACTTACGCAGTCTACCCTCTCGCCTGACTTGTTTGCCTGAATGCGTCCTGGCAACACTTACGCAGTCTACCCTCTCGCCTGTCTTGTTTGCCTGATGGCGTCCTGGCAACACTTACGCAGTCTACCCTCTCGCCTGTCTTGTTTGCCTGATGGCGTCCTGGCAACACTTACGCAGTCTACCCTCTCGCCTGACTTGTTTGCCTGATGGCGTCCTTGCAACACTTACGCAGTCTACCCTCTCGCCTGACTTGTTTGCCTGATGGCGTCCTGGCAACACTTACGCAGACTACCCTCTCGCCTGACTTGTTTGCCTGAATGCGTCCTGGCAACACTTACGCAGTCTACCCTCTCGCCTGTCTTGTTTGCCTGATGGCGTCCTGGCAACACTTACGCAGTCTACCCTCTCGCCTGTCTTGTTTGCCTGATGGCGTCCTGGCAACACTTACGCAGTCTACCCTCTCGCCTGACTTGTTTGCCTGATGGCGTCCTTGCAACACTTACGCAGTCTACCCTCTCGCCTGACTTGTTTGCCTGATGGCGTCCTGGCAACACTTACGCAGTCTACCCTCTCGCCTGACTTGTTTGCCTGAATGCGTCCTGGCAACACTTACGCAGTCTACCCTCTCGCCTTGAAGGCGAGAGGGTAGACTGCGTAAGTGTTGCCAGGACGCATTCAGGCAAACAAGTCAGGCGAGAGGGTAGACTGCGTAAGTGTTGCCAGGACGCCATCAGGCAAACAAGTCAGGCGAGAGGGTAGACTGCGTAAGTGTTGCAAGGACGCCATCAGGCAAACAAGTCAGGCGAGAGGGTAGACTGCGTAAGTGTTGCCAGGACGCCATCAGGCAAACAAGACAGGCGAGAGGGTAGACTGCGTAAGTGTTGCCAGGACGCCATCAGGCAAACAAGACAGGCGAGAGGGTAGACTGCGTAAGTGTTGCCAGGACGCATTCAGGCAAACAAGTCAGGCGAGAGGGTAGTCTGCGTAAGTGTTGCCAGGACGCCATCAGGCAAACAAGTCAGGCGAGAGGGTAGACTGCGTAAGTGTTGCAAGGACGCCATCAGGCAAACAAGTCAGGCGAGAGGGTAGACTGCGTAAGTGTTGCCAGGACGCCATCAGGCAAACAAGACAGGCGAGAGGGTAGACTGCGTAAGTGTTGCCAGGACGCCATCAGGCAAACAAGACAGGCGAGAGGGTAGACTGCGTAAGTGTTGCCAGGACGCATTCAGGCAAACAAGTCAGGCGAGAGGGTAGACTGCGTAAGTGTTGCCAGGATGCCATCAGGCAAACAAGTCAGGCGAGAGGGTAGACTGCGTAAGTGTTGCAAGGACGCCATCAGGCAAACAAGTCAGGCGAGAGGGTAGACTGCGTAAGTGTTGCCAGGACGCCATCAGGCAAACAAGACAGGCGAGAGGGTAGACTGCGTAAGTGTTGCCAGGACGCCATCAGGCAAACAAGACAGGCGAGAGGGTAGACTGCGTAAGTGTTGCCAGGACGCCATCAGGCAAACAAGTCAGGCGAGAGGGTAGACTGCGTAAGTGTTGCCAGGACGCCATCAGGCAAACAAGTCAGGCGAGAGGGTAGACTGCGTAAGTGTTGCCAGGACGCCATCAGGCAAACAAGTCAGGCGAGAGGGTAGACTGCGTAAGTGTTGCCAGGACGCCATCAGGCAAACAAGACAGGCGAGAGGGTAGACTGCGTAAGTGTTGCCAGGACGCCATCAGGCAAACAAGTCAGGCGAGAGGGTAGACTGCGTAAGTGTTGCCAGGACGCCATCAGGCAAACAAGACAGGCGAGAGGGTAGACTGCGTAAGTGTTGCCAGGACGCCATCAGGCAAACAAGACAGGCGAGAGGGTAGACTGCGTAAGTGTTGCCAGGACGCCAATCAATGGCGGTAAAGTGGGACGGGCGGACTGGGGGAGGAGAGGCAGCGTGCAGCCTGTCTAGGTAGATCTGTCTAGGAGTCTTGTCTAGGTAGTCCTGTCTAGGAGTCTTGTCTAGGTAGTCCTGTCTAGGTAGTCCTGTCTAGGAGTCTTGTCTAGGTAGTCCTGTCTAGGAGTCTTGTCCTGTAGTCCTGTCTAGGAGTCTTGTCTGGGTAGTCCTGTCTAGGTAGTCCTGTCTAGGTAGTCCTGTCTAGGAGTCTTGTCCAGGTAGTCCTGTCTATGAGTCTTGTCTAGGAGTCTTGTCTAGGAGTCTTGTCTAGGAGTGTTGTCTAGGAGTCTTGTCTATGCAGTCCTGTCTAGGTAGTCTTGTCTAGGTAGTCCTGTCTAGGAGTCTTGTCTAGGAGTCTTCGCTAGGTAGTCCTGTCTATGAGTCTTGTCTAGGTAGTTCTGCCTAGGTAGTCCTGTCTAGGAGTCTTGTCTAGGAGTCTTGTCTAGGAGTCTTGTCTAGGTTGTCCTGTCTAGGAATCTTGTCTAGGTAGTCCTGTCTAGGTAGTCCTGTCTAGGAGTTTTGTGCAGGAGTCTTCGCTAGGTAGTCCTGTCTAGGAGTCTTGTCTAGTAGTCTTCGCTAGGTAGTCCTGTCTAGGAGTCTTGTCTAGGGGACTTGTCTAAGAGTCTTCTCTAGGTTGTCCTGTCTAGGAATCTTGTCTATGTATTCCTTTCTAGGTAGTCCTGTCTAGGTAATCCTGTCTAGGAGTCCTGTCTAGGAGTCTTGTCTTGGTAGTCCTGTCTAGGAGTTTTGTGTAGGAGTCTTGTCTAGGAGTCTTGTCTAGGAGTCTTGTCGAGGTAGTCTTGTCTAGGTAGTCCTGTCTAGGAGTTTTGTGTAGGAGTCCTGTCTAGGAGTCTAGTCTTGGTAGTCCTGTCTAGGAGTTTGTGTAGGAGTCTTGTCTAGGAGTCTTGTCGAGGTAGTCCTGTCTAGGAGTTTTGTCTTGGTAGTCCTGTCTAGGAGTTTGTGTAGGAGTCTTGTCTAGGAGTCTTGTCCAGGTATTCCTTTCTAGGTAGTCCTGTCTAGGTAGTCCTGTCTAGGAGTTATGTCTAGGCAGTCCTGTCTAGGAGTCTGTTCTAGGAGTCTTGTCTAGGAATCTTGTCTAGGTAGTCCTGTCTAGGAGTCTTGTCTTGGTAGTCCTGTCTAGGAGTTCTGTGTAGGAGTCTTGTCTAGGAGTCTTGTCTAGGTAGTCCTGTCTAGGTAGTCCTGTCTAGTTAGTCCTGTATAGGTAGTTCTGTCTTGGTAGTCCTGTCTAGGAGTCTTGTCTAGGTAGTCTTGTCATAAAGTCCTGTCTAGGAGTCTTGTCTAGGAGTCTTGTCTAGGAGTCTTGTCTAGAATCTTGTCTAGGTAGTCCTGTCTATGAGTCTTGTCTAAGAGTCTTGTCTAGGTAGTCCTGTCTAGCAGTCTTCTCTAGGAGTCTTGTCTAGGAGTCTTGTCTAGGTAGTCCTGTCTAGGAGTCTTGTCTAGGAGTCTTGTCTAGGAGTCTTGTCTAGGAGTCTTGTCTAGGAGTCTTGTCTAGACAGTCCTGTCTAGGTAGTCTTGTCTAGGTAGTCCTGTCTATGAGTCTTGTCTAGGAGTCTTTGCTAGGTAGTCCTGTCTATGAGTCTTGTCTAGGTAGTTCTGCCTAGGTAGTCCTGTCTAGGAATCTTGTCTAGGTAGTCCTGTCTAGGTAGTCCTGTCTAGGAGTTTTGTGTAGGAGTCTTCGCTAGGTAGTCCTGTCTAGGAGTCTTGTCTAGTAGTCTTCGCTAGGTAGTCCTCTCTAGGAGTCTTGTCTAGGAGTCTTGTCTAGGAGTCTCTTCTAGGTTGTCCTGTCTAGGAATCTTGTCTAGGTATTCCTTTCTATGTAGTCCTGTCTAGTTAATCCTGTCTAGGAGTCCTGTCTAGGTAGTCTTGTCTTGGTAGTCCTGTCTAGGAGTTTTGTGTAGGAGTCTTGTCTAGGAGTCTTGTCTAGGTAGTCCTGTCTAGGAGTCTTGTCTTGGTAGTCCTGTCTAGGAGTTTGTGTAGGAGTCTTCGCTAGGAGTCTTGTCGAGGTAGTCCTGTCTAGGAGTCTTGTCTTGGTAGTCCTGTCTAGGAGTTTGTGTAGGAGTCTTGTCTAGGAGTCTTGTCTAGGTATTCCTTTCTAGGTATTCCTTTCTAGGTAGTCCTGTCTAGGAGTTATGTCTAGGCAGTCCTGTCTAGGAGTCTTGTCTAGGAGTCTTGTCTAGGAATCCTGTCTAGGTAGTCCTGTCTAGGAGTCTTGTCTTGGTAGTCCTGTCTAGGAGTTCTGTGTAGGAGTCTTGTCTAGGAGTCTTGTCTAGGAGTCTTGTCTAGGAGTCTTGTCTAGGTAGTCCTGTCTAGGTAGTCCTGTCTAGTTAGTCCTGTATAGGTAGTTCTGTATTGGTAGTCCTGTCTAGGAGTCTTGTCTAGGTAGTCTTGTCAAGAAGTCCTGTCTAGGAGTCTTGTCTAGGAGTCTTGTCTAGGAGTCTTGTCTAGAATCTTGTCTAGGTAGTCCTGTCTATGAGTCTTGTCTAGGAGTCTTGTCTAGGTAGTCATGTCTAGGAGTCCTGTCTAGGAGTCTTGTCTAGGTAGTCCTGTCTAGGAGTCTTGTCTAGGAGTCTTGTCTAGGTAGTCCTGTCTAGGTAGTCCTGTCTAGGAGTCTTGTCTAGGAGTCTTGTCTACGTAGTCCTGTCTAGGCAGTCCTGTCTAGGCAGTCCTGTCTAGGAAGGCTTGTCTAGATAGGCTTTTCTAGGAGTCTTGTCTAGGTAGTCCTGTCTAGACAGTCCTGTCTAGGAGTCTTGTCTAGGTAGTCCTGTCTAGAAGTCTTGTCTAGGTAGTCCTGTCTAGGTAGTCCTGTCTAGGTAGTCCTGTCTAGGTAGTCCTGTCTATTTAGTCCTGTCTAGGTAGTTCTGTCCAGGAATGTCTTGTCTAGGTAGTCCTGTCTAGGCAGTCCTGTTTAGGCAGTCCTGTCTAGGAGTCTTGTCTAGGTAGTCCTGTCTAGGAGATTGTCTAGGTAGTCCTGTCTAGGTAGTCCTGTCTATTTAGTCCTGTCTAGGTAGTCCTGTCTAGGAAGGCTTGTCTAGGTAGTCATTCCTAGGAGTTTTGTCTAGGTAGTCTTGTCTAGGTAGTCCTGTCTAGGTAGTCCTGTCTAGTGAGTCTTGTCTAGGAGTCTTGGCTAGGAGTCGTGTCTAGGTAGTCCTTTCCAGGAGTCTTGCCTAGGTAGTTCTGTCTAGGAGTCTTGTCTAGGTAGTCCTGTCTAGGTAGTCCTGTCTAGGTAGTCCATTCTAGGAGTCTTGTCTAGGTAGTTCTGTCTAGGAGTCTTGTCTAGGAGCCTTGTCTAGGTAGTCCTGTCTAGGCAGTCTTGTCTAGGCAGTCCTGTCTAAGAGTCTTGTCTAGGAGTCACGTCTAGGTAGTCGTGTCTAGGCAGTCCTGTCTAGGAGTTCTGTGTAGGAGTCTTGTCTAGGAGTCTTGTCTAGGTAGTCCTGGCTAGGAGTCTACTCAAGGTAGTCTTGTCTAGGAGTCTTGTCTATGTAGTCCTGTCTAGGAGTCTTGTCCAATAGTCCTGTCTAGAAGTCTTGGCTAGGAGTCTTGTCTAGGTAGTCCTGGCTAGGAGTCTACTCTAGGTAGTCCTGTCTAGGAGTCTTGTCTAGGTAGTCCTGTCTAGGAGTCTTGTCTAGGCAGTCTTGTCTAGGAGTTTTTTCTAGGTAGTCTTGTCTAGGTAGTCCTGTCTAGGTAGTCCTGTCTAGGAGTCTTGTCTAGGAGTCTTGTCTAGGTAGTCCATTCTAGGAGTCTTACCTAGGTAGTTCTGTCTAGGAGTCTTGTCTAGGTAGTCCTGTCTAGGTAGTCCTGTCTAGGTAGTCCTGTCTAGGAGTCTTGTCTAGGTAGTTCTGTCTAGGAGTCTTGTCTAGGAGCCTTGTCTAGGTAGTCCTGTCTAGGAGTCATGTCTAGTCAGTCCTGTCTAGGAAGGCTTGTCAAGGAAGTACTGTCTAGGCAGTCCTGTCTAGGAAGGCTTGTCTAGATAGGCTTGTCTAGGAGTCTTGTCTAGGTAGTCCTGTCTAGCAGTCTTCTCTAGGAGTCTTGTCTAGGAGTCTTGTCTAGGTAGTCCTGTCTAGCAGTCTTCTCTAGGAGTCTTGTCTAGGAGTCTTGTCTAGGTAGTCCTGGCTAGGAGTCTACTCTAGGTAGTCCTGTCTAGGGGTCTTGTCTAGGAGTCTTGTCTAGGCAGTCCTGCCTATGCAGTCTGTCTAGGAAGGCTTGTCTAGGTAGTCCTATATAGGCCTCTGTCTCCCTGCATACACACACATATGTATATACACCTATATGTGTGTGTGCGCGCGCGTGTTCGTGCGAGTGTGCGTTTGTGCATTTGTCTATGTGTGCGCGCGTGTGTGTGTGTGTGTGTGCACGTGCACGTGTGTTTTAACAGCTTACTATCACAAAGAAATTAGCCTGTTTTAGCAACTTCGTTAATGAAACAAGCTTTTTTTTCCCCACATGATGGTGATGGTGATGGTGGTGGTGGTGGTTGTGGTGGTTGTGGTGGGGATAGAAGTAATGGTTACTCAAAATGATGTAATGTTAGATGATGACGTCATGACTGCAAGTTTCGGTCGCACTTCCTTCTCTTCGCCTTATTTATTAACTATATTAAAAAATCTCGACTTGTGCACTATGGTCATCATGGTGGTGAGTGGCACCCTGGGCAGTCTACAGCCAGTCTACAGTCCAATGCCTGTATTGCAACACCGCGGTCACTGTCCAGGCGCAGCCCTGCCCCAGCCCCACGCCCCTGGCACAAGCCGTACTGACCTTCAGGCCTTGGTGGACCCTCTGCTTGGAGCTCTGTCAGTACTGACGTTCAGGCCTTACTGCTTGGAGCTCTGTCAGTACTGACCTTCAGGCCTTGGTGGACCCACTGCTTGGAGCTCTGACAGTACTGACGTTCAGGCCTTGGTGGACCCACTGCCTGGAGCTCTGTCAGTACTGACCTTCAGGCCTTGGTGGACCCACTGCTTGGAGCTCTGTCAGTACTGACGTTCAGGCCTTGGAGCTCTGTCAGTACTGACCTTCAGGCCTTGGTGGTCCCACTGCCTGGAGCTCTGTCAGTACTGACCTTCAAGCCTTGGTGGTCCCACTGCCTGGAGCTCTGTCAGTACTGACGTTCGGGCCTTGGTGGACCCACTGCCTGGAGCTCTTTCAGTACTGACCTTCAGGCCTTGGAGCTCTGTCAGTACTGACCTTCAGGCCTTGGTGGTCCCACTGCCTGGAGCTCTGTCAGTACTGACCTTCAGGCCTTGGTGGACCCACTGCTTGGAGCTCTGTCAGTACTAACGTTCAGGCCTTGGTGGACCCACTGCCTGGAGCTCTGTCAGTACTGACCTTCAGGCCTTGGTGGACCCACTGCTTGGAGCTCTGTCAGTACTGACCTTCAGGCCTTGGTGGTCCCACTGCTTGGAGCTCTGTCAGTACTGACCTTCAGGCCTTGGAGCTCTGTCAGTACTGACCTTCAGGCCTTGGTGGAGCCACTGCTTGGAGCTCTGTCAGTACTGACCTTCAGGCCTTGGAGCTCTGTCAGTACTGACCTTCAGGCCTTGGTGGTCCCACTGCTTGGAGCTCTGTCAGTACTGACCTTCAGGCCTTGGTGGTCCCACTGCTTGGAGCTCTGTCAGTACTGACCTTCAGGCCTTGGTGGACCCACTGCCTGGAGCTCTGTCAGTACTGACCTTCAGGCCTTGGAGGACCCACTGCTTGGAGCTCTGTCAGTACTGACCTTCAGGCCTTGGAGCTCTGTCAGTACTGACCTTCAGGCCTTGGAGCTCTGTCAGTACTGACCTTCAGGCCTTGGTGGACCCACTGCTTGGAGCTCTGTCAGTACTGACCTTCAGGCCTTGGAGCTCTGTCAGTACTGACGTTCAGGCCTTGGTGGACCCACTGCTTGGAGCTCTGTCAGTACTGACCTTCAGGCCTTGGAGCTCTGTCAGTACTGACGTTCAGGCCTTGGTGGACCCACTGCCTGGAGCTCTGTCAGTACTGACCTTCAGGCCTTGGTGGACCTACTGCTTGGAGCTCTGTCAGTACTGACCTTCAGGCCTTGGAGCTCTGTCAGTACTGACCTTCAGGCCTTGGTGGACCCACTGCCTGGAGCTCTGTCAGTACTGACCTTCAGGCCTTGGTGGACCTACTGCTTGGAGCTCTGTCAGTACTGACCTTCAGGCCTTGGTGGAGCCACTGCTTGGAGCTCTGTCAGTACTGACGTTCAGGCCTTGGTGGACCCACTGCCTGGAGCTCTGTCAGTACTGACGTTCAGGCCTTGGTGGACCCACTGCTTGGAGCTCTGTCAGTACTGACGTTCAGGCCTTGGAGCTCTGTCAGTACTGACCTTCAGGCCTTGGTGGACCCACTGCCTGGAGCTCTGTCAGTACTGACGTTCAGGCCTTGGTGGACCTACTGCTTGGAGCTCTGTCAGTACTGACCTTCAGGCCTTGGAGCTCTGTCAGTACTGACCTTCAGGCCTTGGTGGACCCACTGCTTGGAGCTCTGTCAGTACTGACCTTCAGGCCTTGGTGGACCCACTGCTTGGAGCTCTGTCAGTACGACGCTGCAACGCGAAAATTCCCTTAGCAGGACCGCGCTACATTGACGCGAGGTCTTGCGAGTCATAGGCCGGTGTCAACATATGTCAACATCTGACTGACTGCCTTTACATCTGCGTTCATCATGTTGATACATGTTGACACCAGCCTATTCCTCGCAAGATCTTGCAAGGTTCTAGCGTGAGCAACGCGCCCTAGGCGTGCCCAGCGAATGGGAGTAACAAGACTGGTTGAAGCATTGCATTTCTGACGAGGCTGCCTCCATCCCATGACTGCGTTAGCGTGCGTCAGGTCGCCATGCTCTGGGGCGGGTTTCAAAATAGGTAGTCGATCTTGGTCGCAAGATCTTGCTTCGCAGTAAGAGCTAGCTAAAAAAGAAACTACCCAACGTGACGAACTAATGCGCATGCGTAGACGTCACGACAAGAGGTGAACTAGCCACATTTCAATGGCCGACGTGTTGCCGGTTCATTCAGAAAACGCTCTATTTCGAGATACTAGCAACCCATCCAAAGAAAATAGAAGCCATGCACAGCATTAATTTATCAAAAGTGTATGTTGAATGCATTAATAGATCGTGAAACCTCCTACAGTTTACACATCGAATGCAGGTCAACGCATCCACGCCGAACTTTTGTCTCGAATCTTAAAAGCTAGGCACCTCTCAAGCTGCCTCGCTCAATCTACGCTCGTCTACGATTGGCTCACTAGCAAGCAAAGAATGAAACTGCCCATTCGGCGAGATCTACGTAGATCTACCGAGATCTTCGCATTTTGAAACCCGCCCCTGTGCTCTCGCTCGCCACGAGCGCTAGGCGTGTGACATCAACTGCACCAGGCTAAAGCGGGTTTCACGGATGCAGTCCCATAATGTCTCACGGGACCAGATGAACGTTTTCTTTCGAAAAGGATCAGAGACGTTTAAGAGATAAGCGCTCGCGACAAGCGCTCGCGACAAGCGCTCGCGAATCCCAAAGCTTTTCTCCTACATGAACCTGTCTACGCAGTCGCCCATCTCTGAATATTTTAAAAGTAATTTTCGAAAGGAAGCGCGCCTCAACTCCCGCAAGACGTTCCTTACGGTGTGTTAAGACTGCTTCTGATAAACCCGCCTCTTGACTCGCATTGCCCGCGTGTGAGCTGATCTAGACAACGTCGTAGACACGTCCGTAGTCACTGGTCTCGCTGGTCCAGTGCACGGTGTGGTCCACTCAACAACAACAAAATAATGCAGAGTATATTTACCTGAGATCTAGCCTTCGAGTGATCGAAGATACCTTTTCTCTACGAGGGGGCACGTAGGTCTATGTGCTGTCGCGATGGTCAGATCAGTAATGCTCACACATCCTGTACCGATACGCAATCACCTTGCCGTTCATGCTGCAGGCAGTGTGGGCTTTCGGACTGTCAGGTGTAGAGTTGTGTCCACTCTGTAGAGAGGTAGGTGTCCACTCTGTAGTGAGGCGTCCACTCTGTAGCGAGGTGTCCACTCTGTAGAGAGGTGTCCACTCTGTAGTGAGGTGTCCACTCTGTAGAGAGGTGTCCACTCTGTAGTGAGGTTTCCACTCTGTAGAGAGGTGTCCACTCTGTAGTGAGGTGTCCACTCTGTAATGAGGTGTCCACTCTGTAGTGAGGTGTCCACTCTGTAGTGAGGTGTCCACTCTGTAGTGAGGTGTCCACTCTGTAGTGAGGTGTCCACTCTGTAGAGAGGTAGGTGTCCACTCTGTAGAGAGGTAGGTGTCCACTCTGTAGAGAGGTAGGTGTCCACTCTGTAGTGAGGTGTCCACTCTGTAGTGAGGTGTCCACTCTGTAGAGAGGTGTCCACTCTGTAGAGAGGTAGGTGTCCACTCTGTAGAGAGGTAGGTGTCCACTCTGTAGAGAGGTGTCCACTCTGTAGTGAGGTGTCCACTCTGTAGTGAGGTGTCCACTCTGTAGTGAGGTGTCCACTCTGTAGAGAGGTGTCCACTCTGTAGTGAGGTGTCCACTCTGTAGTGAGGTGTCCACTCTGTAGTGAGGTGTCCACTCTGTAGAGAGGTAGGTGTCCACTCTGTAGAGAGGTAGGTGTCCACTCTGTAGAGAGGTAGGTGTCCACTCTGTAGAGAGGTGTCCACTCTGTAGTGAGGCGTCCACTCTGTAGAGAGGTGTCCACTCTGTAGTGAGGTGTCCACTCTGTAGTGAGGTGTCCACTCTGTAGTGAGGTGTCCACTCTGTAGTGAGGTTTCCACTCTGTAGAGAGGTGTCCACTCTGTAGTGAGGTGTCCACTCTGTAGTGAGGTGCCCACTCTGTAGAGAGGTGTCCACTCTGTAGTGAGGTGTCCACTCTGTAGAGAGGTAGGTGTCCACTCTGTAGAGAGGTGTCCACTCTGTAGAGAGGTAGGTGTCCACTCTGTAGTGAGGTGTCCACTCTGTAGTGAGGTGTCCACTCTGTAGTGAGGTGTCCACTCTGTAGTGAGGTTTCCACTCTGTAGAGAGGTGTCCACTCTGTAGAGAGGTGTCCACTCTGTAGAGAGGTAGATGTCCACTCTGTAGTGAGGTGTCCACTCTGTAGTGAGGTAGGTGTCCACTCTGTAGAGAGGTAGGTGTCCACTCTGTAGTGAGGTAGGTGTCCACTCTGTAGAGAGGTGTCCACTCTGTAGAGAGGTGTCCACTCTGTAGAGAGGTAGATGTCCACTCTGTAGTGAGGTGTCCACTCTGTAGTGAGGTAGGTGTCCACTCTGTAGAGAGGTAGGTGTCCACTCTGTAGAGAGGTTTCCACTCTGTAGAGAGGTTTCCACTCTGTAGTGAGGTGTCCACTCTGTAGAGAGGTTTCCACTCTGTAGTGAGGTGTCCACTCTGTAGAGAGGTGTCCACTCTGTAGTGAGGTGTCCACTCTGTAGTGAGGTGTCCACTCTGTAGTGAGGTTTCCACTCTGTAGAGAGGTTTCCACTCTGTAGAGAGGTTTCCACTCTGTAGTGAGGTGTCCACTCTGTAGTGAGGTGTCCACTCTGTAGTGAGGTGCCCACTCTGTAGTGAGGTGTCCACTCTGTAGTGAGGTGTCCACTCTGTAGTGAGGTGTCCACTCTGTAGAGAGGTGTCCACTCTGTAGTGAGGTGTCCACTCTGTAGAGAGGTTTCCACTCTGTAGAGAGGTTTCCACTCTGTAGAGAGGTTTCCACTATGTAGTGAGGTGTCCACTCTGTAGAGAGGTTTCCACTCTGTAGTGAGGTGTCCACTCTGTAGAGAGGTTTCCACTCTGTAGTGAGGTGTCCACTCTGTAGAGAGGTTTCCACTCTGTAGAGAGGTTTCCACTCTGTAGAGAGGTGTCCACTCTGTAGTGAGGTGTCCACTCTGTAGAGAGGTTTCCACTCTGTAGAGAGGTAGGTGTCCACTCTGTAGTGAGGTGTCCACTCTGTAGAGAGGTAGGTGTCCACTCTGTAGTGAGGTGTCCACTCTGTAGAGAGGTTTCCACTCTGTAGAGAGGTTTCCACTCTGTAGAGAGGTAGGTGTCCACTCTGTAGAGAGGTAGGTGTCCACTCTGTAGTGAGGTGTCCACTCTGTAGAGAGGTTTCCACTCTGTAGTGAGGTGTCCACTCTGTAGAGAGGTAGGTGTCCACTCTGTAGTGAGGTGTCCACTCTGTAGAGAGGTTTCCACTCTGTAGAGAGGTTTCCACTCTGTAGTGAGGTGTCCACTCTGTAGAGAGGTTTCCACTCTGTAGTGAGGTGTCCACTCTGTAGAGAGGTTTCCACTCTGTAGTGAGGTGTCCACTCTGTAGAGAGGTAGGTGTCCACTCTGTAGTGAGGTGTCCACTCTGTAGAGAGGTAGGTGTCCACTCTGTAGTGAGGTGTCCACTCTGTAGAGAGGTAGGTGTCCACTCTGTAGTGAGGTGTCCACTCTGTAGTGAGGTTTCCACTCTGTAGTGAGGTGTCCACTCTGTAGTGAGGTTTCCACTCTGTAGTGAGGTGTCCACTCTGTAGTGAGGTGTCCACTCTGTAGAGAGGTGTCCACTCTGTAGAGAGGTAGATGTCCACTCTGTAGTGAGGTGTCCACTCTGTAGAGAGGTAGGTGTCCACTCTGTAGTGAGGTGTCCACTCTGTAGAGAGGTAGGTGTCCACTCTGTAGTGAGGTGTCCACTCTGTAGAGAGGTAGGTGTCCACTCTGTAGTGAGGTGTCCACTCTGTAGAGAGGTAGGTGTCCACTCTGTAGAGAGGTGTCCACTCTGTAGAGAGGTTGGTGTCCACTCTGTAGTGAGGTAGGTGTCCACTCTGTAGTGAGGTAGGTGTCCACTCTGTAGTGAGGTGTCCACTCTGTAGTGAGGTAGGTGTCCACTCTGTAGAGAGGTAGGTGTCCACTCTGTAGTGAGGTAGGTGTCCACTCTGTAGAGAGGTGTCCACTCTGTAGAGAGGTGTCCACTCTGTAGAGAGGTAGATGTCCACTCTGTAGTGAGGTGTCCACTCTGTAGTGAGGTAGGTGTCCACTCTGTAGAGAGGTAGGTGTCCACTCTGTAGAGAGGTTTCCACTCTGTAGAGAGGTGTCCACTCTGTAGTGAGGTGTCCACTCTAGAGAGAGGTTTCCACTCTGTAGTGAGGTGTCCACTCTGTAGAGAGGTGTCCACTCTGTAGTGAGGTGTCCACTCTGTAGTGAGGTGTCCACTCTGTAGTGAGGTGTCCACTCTGTAGAGAGGTTTCCACTCTGTAGAGAGGTTTCCACTCTGTAGTGAGGTGTCCACTCTGTAGTGAGGTGTCCACTCTGTAGTGAGGTGTCCACTCTGTAGTGAGGTGTCCACTCTGTAGAGAGGTTTCCACTCTGTAGAGAGGTTTCCACTCTGTAGAGAGGTTTCCACTCTGTAGTGAGGTGTCCACTCTGTAGAGAGGTTTCCACTCTGTAGTGAGGTGTCCACTCTGTAGAGAGGTTTCCACTCTGTAGTGAGGTGTCCACTCTGTAGAGAGGTTTCCACTCTGTAGAGAGGTTTCCACTCTGTAGAGAGGTGTCCACTCTGTAGTGAGGTGTCCACTCTGTAGAGAGGTGTCCACTCTGTAGAGAGGTTTCCACTCTGTAGTGAGGTGTCCACTCTGTAGAGAGGTAGGTGTCCACTCTGTAGAGAGGTAGGTGTCCACTCTGTAGTGAGGTGTCCACTCTGTAGAGAGGTAGGTGTCCACTCTGTAGTGAGGTGTCCACTCTGTAGAGAGGTTTCCACTCTGTAGAGAGGTTTCCACTCTGTAGAGAGGTAGGTGTCCACTCTGTAGAGAGGTAGGTGTCCACTCTGTAGTGAGGTGTCCACTCTGTAGAGAGGTAGGTGTCCACTCTGTAGTGAGGTGTCCACTCTGTAGAGAGGTAGGTGTCCACTCTGTAGTGAGGTGTCCACTCTGTAGAGAGGTGTCCACTCTGTAGAGAGGTGTCCACTCTGTAGTGAGGTGTCCACTCTGTAGTGAGGTTTCCACTCTGTAGAGAGGTAGGTGACCACTCTGTAGAGAGGTGTCCACTCTGTAGTGAGGTTTCCACTCTGTAGAGAGGTTTCCACTCTGTAGTGAGGTGTCCACTCTGTAGAGAGGTTTCCACTCTGTAGTGAGGTGTCCACTCTGTAGAGAGGTTTCCACTCTGTAGTGAGGTGTCCACTCTGTAGAGAGGTAGGTGTCCACTCTGTAGTGAGGTGTCCACTCTGTAGAGAGGTGTCCACTCTGTAGTGAGGTGTCCACTCTGTAGAGAGGTAGGTGTCCACTCTGTAGTGAGGTGTCCACTCTGTAGAGAGGTAGGTGTCCACTCTGTAGTGAGGTGTCCACTCTGTAGTGAGGTGTCCACTCTGTAGTGAGGTGTCCACTCTGTAGTGAGGTGTCCACTCTGTAGAGAGGTGTCCACTCTGTAGAGAGGTGTCCACTCTGTAGAGAGGTAGGTGTCCACTCTGTAGTGAGGTGTCCACTCTGTAGTGAGGTGTCCACTCTGTAGAGAGGTAGGTGTCCACTCTGTAGTGAGGTGTCCACTCTGTAGAGGTAGGTGTCCACTCTGTAGAGAGGTGTCCACTCTGTAGAGAGGTAGGTGTCCACTCTGTAGTGAGGTGTCCACTCTGTAGTGAGGTAGGTGTCCACTCTGTAGAGAGGTAGGTGTCCACTCTGTAGAGAGGTGTCCACTCTGTAGAGAGGTAGGTGTCCACTCTGTAGAGAGGTGCCCACTCTGTAGAGAGGTGTCCACTCTGTAGTGAGGTGTCCACTCTGTAGAGAGGTAGGTGTCCACTCTGTAGTGAGGTGTCCACTCTGTAGTGAGGTGTCCACTCTGTAGTGAGGTGTCCACTCTGTAGAGAGGTGTCCACTCTGTAGAGAGGTGTCCACTCTGTAGTGAGGTGTCCACTCTGTAGTGAGGTGTCCACTCTGTAGAGAGGTGTCCACTCTGTAGAGAGGTGTCCACTCTGTAGTGAGGTGTCCACTCTGTAGTGAGGTGTCCACTCTGTAGAGAGGTGTCCACTCTGTAGTGAGGTGTCCACTCTGTAGTGAGGTGTCCACTCTGTAGTGAGGTGTCCACTCTGTAGTGAGGTGTCCACTCTGTAGTGAGGTGTCCACTCTGTAGAGAGGTAGGTGTCCACTCTGTAGTGAGGTGTCCACTCTGTAGAGAGGTGTCCACTCTGTAGTGAGGTGTCCACTCTGTAGTGAGGTGTCCACTCTGTAGAGAGGTGTCCACTCTGTAGAGAGGTGTCCACTCTGTAGTGAGGTGTCCACTCTGTAGTGAGGTGTCCACTCTGTAGAGAGGTAGGTGTCCACTCTGTAGAGAGGTGTCCACTCTGTAGTGAGGTGTCCACTCTGTAGAGAGGTGTCCACTCTGTAGAGAGGTAGGTGTCCACTCTGTAGAGAGGTAGGTGTCCACTCTGTAGAGAGGTGTCCACTCTGTAGAGAGGTAGGTGTCCACTCTGTAGTGAGGTGTCCACTCTGTAGTGAGGTGTCCACTCTGTAGTGAGGTGTCCACTCTGTAGAGAGGTAGGTGTCCACTCTGTAGAGAGGTGTCCACTCTGTAGAGAGGTGTCCACTCTGTAGTGAGGTGTCCACTCTGTAGTGAGGTGTCCACTCTGTAGAGAGGTAGGTGTCCACTCTGTAGTGAGGTGTCCACTCTGTAGTGAGGTGTCCACTCTGTAGAGAGGTAGGTGTCCACTCTGTAGTGAGGTGTCCACTCTGTAGAGAGGTAGGTGTCCACTCTGTAGTGAGGTGTCCACTCTGTAGAGAGGTAGGTGTCCACTCTGTAGAGAGGTGTCCACTCTGTAGAGAGGTAGGTGTCCACTCTGTAGTGAGGTGTCCACTCTGTAGTGAGGTAGGTGTCCACTCTGTAGTGAGGTGTCCACTCTGTAGTGAGGTGTCCACTCTGTAGAGAGGTAGGTGTCCACTCTGTAGAGAGGTAGGTGTCCACTCTGTAGAGAGGTGTCCACTCTGTAGAAGAGGTGTCCACTCTGTAGTGAGGTGTCCACTCTGTAGAGAGGTAGGTGTCCACTCTGTAGTGAGGTGTCCACTCTGTAGAGAGGTAGGTGTCCACTCTGTAGTGAGGTGTCCACTCTGTAGAGAGGTGTCCACTCTGTAGAGAGGTGTCCACTCTGTAGAGAGGTAGGTGTCCACTCTGTAGAGAGGTAGGTGTCCACTCTGTAGTGAGGTGTCCACTCTGTAGAGAGGTGTCCACTCTGTAGAGAGGTGTCCACTCTGTAGAGAGGTGTCCACTCTGTAGAGAGGTGTCCACTCTGTAGAGAGGTAGGTGTCCACTCTGTAGAGAGGTAGGTGTCCACTCTGTAGAGAGGTAGGTGTCCACTCTGTAGTGAGGTGTCCACTCTGTAGAGAGGTGTCCACTCTGTAGTGAGGTGTCCACTCTGTAGAGAGGTAGGTCCACTCTGTAGTGAGGTGTCCACTCTGTAGTGAGGTGTCCACTCTGTAGTGAGGTGTCCACTCTGTAGTGAGGTGTCCACTCTGTAGTGAGGTGTCCACTCTGTAGTGAGGTGTCCACTCTGTAGTGAGGTGTCCACTCTGTAGTGAGGTGTCCACTCTGTAGTGAGGTGTCCACTCTGTAGAGAGGTGTCCACTCTGTAGAGAGGTAGGTGTCCACTCTGTAGAGAGGTGTCCACTCTGTAGAGAGGTAGGTGTCCACTCTGTAGTGAGGTGTCCACTCTGTAGTGAGGTGTCCACTCTGTAGAGAGGTAGGTGTCCACTCTGTAGAGAGGTGTCCACTCTGTAGTGAGGTGTCCACTCTGTAGTGAGGTGTCCACTCTGTAGTGAGGTGTCCACTCTGTAGAGAGGTGTCCACTCTGTAGTGAGGTGTCCACTCTGTAGAGAGGTAGGTGTCCACTCTGTAGAGAGGTGTCCACTCTGTAGAGAGGTAGGTGTCCACTCTGTAGAGAGGTGTCCACTCTGTAGTGAGGTGTCCACTCTGTAGAGAGGTAGGTGTCCACTCTGTAGAGAGGTAGGTGTCCACTCTGTAGTGAGGTGTCCACTCTGTAGAGAGGTGTCCACTCTGTAGTGAGGTGTCCACTCTGTAGAGAGGTGTCCACTCTGTAGAGAGGTGTCCACTCTGTAGAGAGGTAGGTGTCCACTCTGTAGTGAGGTGTCCACTCTGTAGTGAGGTGTCCACTCTGTAGAGAGGTGTCCACTCTGTAGAGAGGTGTCCACTCTGTAGAGAGGTAGGTGTCCACTCTGTAGAGAGGTGTCCACTCTGTAGAGAGGTAGTTCCACTCTGTAGAGAGGTTTCCACTCTGTAGAGGGTAGGTGTCCACTCTGTAGAGAGGTAGTGCCACTCTGTAGTGAGGTGTGCCACTCTGTAGAGAGGTAGGTGCTCAACTCTGTAGAGAGGTGTCCAACTCTGTAAGTGAGGTGTCCACTCCTGTAGAGAGGTGTCCACTCTGTAGTAAAAGAGGTGTCCACTTCGTGTAGAGAGGTAGGTGTCCACTCTGTAGAGAGGTAGGTGTCCACTCTGTAGAGAGGTAGGTGTCCACTCTGTAGAGAGGTAGGTGTCCACTCTGTAGTGAGGTGTCCACTCTGTAGAGAGGTGTCCACTCTGTAGAGAGGTGTCCACTCTGTAATGAGGTGTCCACTCTGTAGTGAGGTGTCCACTCTGTAGTGAGGTGTCCCTTATGCAGAGAGGAGCGCCTCTGGACGCTAGACTCACACTTGACTTGTGCCTTGCAGGTGCCGAGTTCCAGTCGACACTACTGAGGGGAGTCACAATGGTTGCGTCATCGCTACAATGACGTCATCAGGAGGCCCGTGCCCTCGCTAGAAGCCAGGTATGACGCAGTTTTAACCATTTGTCTCGAGCCTCATCCCCTGATTGACTTAGTACGTGTCCTTATGGCTGTCTTGTTTGTTTTAAATGTACGATTATTTGTGTTGTTTTAAGGAAATAGTGGCTAGTGGCTGTTCTTTGGGACTGTCCTGCAGTCGTAGATGCTTACCTGTCTTCTGTTGACATCTGTAGGAGTCAGGGTAGTATCAGGAATCATATATTATGTATGGTCATTGTATCGTACTTTTGTCAACCTCAGCGTGGCATGATTAATCTGAACTTATAGCCACACCGGTGCGAGCACCCAGGGCATGACATCACCGAGGAGCGAGATGGTTAAGACGACGTACAACCGACACATGTGTCTGCGCCTAGTTTTTTTCTATTATTTTTAGTGCGGAGTAGCATCTTGGTAATATTTGAATATGGGTAGGAGATCTTTGTGTAAGTAGTAAGTAATTACGATTTAGCAGTTGTTGGTTGTGAAACGTTGTTGCTCTAGTTGCGTATAGTGCCAGACAAATGATTTACAGTACGTTCCAATGACGCTGACCATTATTTGATCGTCACCATCAGCTCGCGTCTACCCTAGGCAGCTCTTCCACCAGATATACCTCTTTTCGAGCTTGTATCCTGACGACAACGTTTCCTTCCTCCTCTCTCTCTTCCTTTATTTTCCTCCTCTTCCCATCTTTCTACTCTTTTTTCCTCTCACCTTCTTCCCCACCCCCCCTCCCTCCTCCCCCTTTTTTCCTTCCTCCTCTCCTCTTCATTTCCTCTCCTTTTTTTTTATTCTACCATCACCTCTCATCATCCTTCCACATCCTCCTCCTCCTCCTCTTCCACCATCTCCTCCTCCTCCTCTTCAACCGTCTCCTCCTCCTCCTATTCCACCATCTCCTCTTCCTCTTCTTACACCATCTCCTCCTCCTCTTCTTACACCATCTCCTCTTCTTTTTACCCCAGCTCCTCCTCCTCCTCCTCCTCCTCCTCCTCCTCCTCCTCCTCCTCCTCCTCCTCCTCCTCCTCCTCCTCCTCCTCCTCCTCCTCCTCTCCTCCTCTTCCTCCTCCTCATCCTTCTCCTCCTCCTCCCCTCCTCCTCCTCCTCCTCTCCTCTCCTCCTCATCCTTCCTCCTTCCTCCTCTTCCTCTTCCTCTTCCTCCTCCTTCTTCCTCCCCTCTTCCTCCTCCTCCGTCCTCCTCCTCTTCCTCCCCTCTCCCTTCTCCTCCTCCCTCCTCTTTCCTCTCCTCCCTCCTCTTCCTCTCCCTCCCCCTCTTCCTCCTCATCCTCCTCCTCCTCCTTCTCCTCCTCCTCCTCGTCCTCCTCCTCCTCCTCTCCTCCTCCTCCTCCTCTCCTCCTCCTCCTCCTCGTCTTCCCCCTCCTCCTCCTCCTCCTCCTTTCCCTCCTCCTCCTAGCTCCTCCTCCCTCCTCCTCCTCCTCCTCTCTCCTCCTTCTCCCTTCTCTTCTATCCTCCTCCTCCTCCTCCTCCTCCCTCCTTCCCTCCTTCCTCCTCCTCCTCCTCCTCCTCTCCTCCTCCTCCTCTTCCTCTCTCTCCTCCTCCTCCTCCTCCTCCTCCTCCTCCTCCTCCTCCCTCCTCCTCCTCCTCCTCTCCTCCTCCTCCTCTCCTCCTCTCCTCTCCTCCTCCTTCCTCCCCTCCTCCTCCTCCTCCTCCTCCTCTCTCCTCCTCTCCCTCCTCCTCCTCCTCCTCCTCCTCTCCTCCTTCTCCTCTCCTCCTCTTTCCTCCTCCTCTGCTCCCTCTCCTCCTCTCCCCTCCTCCTCTCCTCCTCCTCCTCCCTCTCTCCTCCCCTCCTCCTCCCTCCTCCTCCTCCTCCTCCTTCTTCCTCCTCCTCCCTCTTCCCTCTCCTCTTCCTCCTCTCCTCCTCCTCCTCTTCCTCCTCACCCCCCCTCCCCCTCCCCTCCCCTCCTCCTCCTTCCTCCTCCTCCTCCTCTCCTCCTCCTCCTCCTCCTCTCCTCCTCCTCCCCTCTCCTCCTCCTCTTCCCCTCCCCTTCTCCTCCTCCTCCTCCTCCTCCTCCTCCTCCTCCTCCTCCTCTCCTCCTCC
>JAWQFJ010029872.1:7500-10000 GCA_034096865.1 Theodoxus fluviatilis | reverse complement strand
GTGAGATACGAATACTCTCCCCTGTCGGACTGCAGACAGCTGCATAGAAAATGTACTCCATGCAGAATGAACAAGTGCACGCATTTTCCTTATGGCGAGGTTGTCTGTCTAACCTGATCCGAACAAAGCCACTCCTTGACTGTTTACTATAAGTATAGAATTCTGCCTGGTACCTCACTACATCAGACATGACTGAGCACAGGAAAAGACTAGCGTAAGCTGCTTGAGCAGTTATTAAAAAATCGATTCAAAGATAAAACTAAGGTAGAAAATATAATGAGATACATTCATTTCTATTTTATCGCGTTAGACAGACTGCTGAGCAATTTTCCCTCGTAGATCTTGCCTCTCTGTCTGGTTTGTGGCAGCTGTGATTACTCAGGTGCTGTCTGGTTTGTGGCAGCTGTGATTACTCAGTTGCTGTCTGGTTTGTGGCAGCTGTGATTACTCAGTTGCTGTCTGGTTTGTGGCAGCTGTGATTACTCAGGTGCTGTCTGGTTTGTGGCAGCTGTGATTACTCAGTTGCTGTCTGGTTTGTGCCAGCTGTGATTACTCAGTTGCTGTTTGGTTTGTGGCAGCTGTGATTACTCAGTTGCTGTCTGGTTTGTGCCAGCTGTGATTACTCAGTTGCTGTCTGGTTTGTGCCAGCTGTGATTACTCAGTTGCTGTTTGGTTTGTGCCAGCTGTGATTACTCAGTTGCTGTCTGGTTTGTGCCAGCTGTGATTACTCAGTTGCTGTCTGGTTTTTGGCAGCTGTGATTACTCAGTTGCTGTCTGGTTTGTGCCGGCTGTGATTACTCAGATGCTGTCTGGTTTGTGGCAGCTGTGATTACTCAGTTGCTGTCTGGTTTGTGCCGGCTGTGATTACTCAGGTGCTGTCTGGTTTGTGGCAGCTCAGCTTACTCAGTTGCAAGGAGACGTCTCGGACCACTTGGACCTGGATGTCACCTAAATTTTGTATGGAACAACCGGACTGACGGTTCCAGGAAAACGTGTCTGGCCCCGTTCATATCTGTCAGTGGCACTGTTCCTTCAATCACCTTGTGCTTGATGCTGCCAGGTACGTCTTGTTTCAAAGGTATCAAGTACGATAGTTTTACAAATCATGCGTGCTTTTCCCCCCTCAAACTACTCCACTTGAAGTGCACTTTCAGCAAATCTGAACGTCTCATTTTGTCAGATGTATCATCACATCAAACTCTTCTTTGCCATTCTCCGCATCCCGATCAAGAAGTAAAATCAGGAACCTGTGAGGGGTGAGGTTGGAAATAGCTATGAAGGACAACCGTTCTTTCATTTGCATCCTACTTACATGCTCTACAGGGAGCTGCGATTGCGTTGTGTTGACTGATAGAGTGGCACGAAGACCAGGAGGAAAAGTGTGGGTTGGAGTCAGGCACGCGGCTGGAAAGTGCACACGTCAACACAAGCCACGTGGCTTTGCCTGCACCAGGGCAGTGTCCAGCCTACCGTCACGGTGAGGGTGGCGCTGGCGGTGAGGGCGGGCGTGCCTTGGTCCACGGCCTCCACGCACAGCTTCAGTAGAGGCAGCGTCTCGAAGTCCAGCCGTCCCGTCGTGCACCTCACCCCACCCTGGGGGTCCACCTGCAGGGCTGCTGTGGCGCTGGCATCGGCGTTGGGGCACAGTCTGAACGTCATGTTAGCGTTGGCGCCCTCGTCACTGTCCGTGGCGTTCAGGAAGAAGAAGGGCGAGCTGCAGCTGTCGTTCTCAGCCACGCTGGGCCCCAAGGCGCCCACGAACTGTGGCTGGTTGTCGTTGACGTCCGTCACAATTATGACGACGGAACCCGTGCCCCTGCACCAAGCAAGCGTGACGTCAGCGTGCAGCCGCCATGGCTCCACTGTGGTGCAGACAAGATGTCAAGGAAACGAGGACGAGCGCCTGTGCGCATTAGTCAGGAAGCTGACGTCATTACTTGTCAAGACTTCCGGACATGCCATTTATAACATTTAAAGTAAACAAATGTGCAAACACATCCCCCCATCCACCCCCATACAAACAGGCACACACATAACCATGTACAGACACACACAGATACACACACACACACACACACGCACACACACACACACACGCACACACACACCAAACATACACACACACACACACACACACGCACACACACACCAAACATACACACACACATACACACACACACAGCAATCACACACACACACACACACACACACACACACACACACACACACACACACACACACACACACACACCACACACAAACATACACACATCCATGAACAAACACATACACACACGTGCGAGCGCGTGCGCGCGCGTGCGCGCACACACACACAAACACACACATCCATGCACAAGCACAAACACGCACATAGGTACACACATCCATGCACACACTTACACACACACACACAGGCACACACATCCATGCACAAACACACACACGCACATAGATACACACATTAATACACACACTTACACACACACACACACACACACAC
>JAWQFJ010029872.1:0-2500 GCA_034096865.1 Theodoxus fluviatilis | reverse complement strand
GCAGCATATGACGCAGCAGCACATGACGCAGCAGCACATGACGCAGCAGCACATGACGCAGCAGCACATGACGCAGCAGCACATGACGCAGCAGCACATGACGCAGCAGCACATGACGCAGCAGCACATGACGCAGCAGCACATGACGCAGCAGTACGAGGTGCAGCAGCACATGACGCAGCAGCACATGACGCAGCAGCACATGACGCAGCAGTACGAGGTGCAGCAGCACATGACGCAGTAGCACATGACGCAGCAGCACATGACGCAGCAGCACATGACGCAGCAGTACGAGGTGCAGCAGCACATGACACAGCAGCACATGACGCAGCAGCACATGACGCAGCAGCACATGACGCAGCAGTACGAGGTGCAGCAGCACATGACGCAGTAGCACATGACGCAGCAGCACATGACGCAGCAGCACATGACGCAGCAGTACGAGGTGCAGCAGCACATGACACAGCAGCACATGACACAGCAGTACGAGGCGCAGCAGCACATGACACAGCAGCACATGACGCAGCAGCACATGACGCAGCAGCACATGACACAGCAGCACATGCCGAAGCAGCACATGACGCAGCGGCACATGACGCAGCAGCACATGGTGCAACAGTACGAGGCGCAGCAGCACATGGCGCAGCAGCAAGAGGTGCAGCAGCACATGACGCAGCAGCACGAGGCGCAGCAGCACATGGCGCAGCAGCAAGAGGTGCAGCAGCACATGACGCAGCAGCACATGACACAGCAGCACGAGGCGCAGCAGCACATGGCGCAGCAGCAATTGACGCAGCAGCACATGGCGCAGCAGCACATGACGCAGCAGCACATGACGCAGCAGCACATGACACAGCAGCACATGACGCAGCAGCACATGACGCAGCAGCACATGACACAGCAGCACATGGCGCAGCAGCACGAGGTGCAGCAGTACGAGGCGCAGCAGCACATGACACAGCAGCACATGACGCAGCAGCACATGACGCAGCAGTACGAGGCGCAGCAGCACATCACACAGCAGCACATGGCGCAGCAGCACATGACGCAGCAGCACATGACGCAGCAGCACATGACGCAGCAGCACAAGGCGCAGCAGTACGAGGCGCAGCAGCACATGACGCAGCAGCACATGACGCAGCAGTACGAGGCGCAGCAGCACATCACACAGCAGCACATGGCGCAGCAGCACATGACGCAGCAGCACATGACGCAGCAGCACATGACGCAGCAGCACAAGGCGCAGCAGTACGAGGCGCAGCAGCACATGGCGCAACAATACGAGGCGCAGCAGCACATGGCGCAGCAGCACGAGGCGCAGCAGCACGAGGCGCAGCAGCACAAGGCGCAGCAGCAAATGGCGCAGCAGCACGAGGCGCAGCAGCACGAGGCGCAGCAGCACATGGCGCAGCAGCACATGGCGCAGCAGCACAAGGCGCAGCAGTACGAGGCGCAGCAGCAAATGGCGCAGCAGCACATGACACAGAAGCACATGGCGCAGCAGCACGAGGCGCAGCAGCACATGGCGCAGCAGCACAAGGCGCAGCAGCACATGACGCAGCAGCACGAGGCGCAGCAGCACAAGGCGCAGCAGCAAATGGCGCAGCAGCACGAAGCTCAGCAGCACAAGGCGCAGCAGCACATGGCGCAGCAGCACATGGCGCAGCAGCACAAGGCGCAGCAGTACGAGGCGCAACAGCAAATGGCGCAGCAGCACATGACACAGCAGCACATGACGCAGCAGCCCAAGGCGCAGCAGCACATGGCGCAGCAGCACATGGCGCAGCAGCACATGGCGCAGCAGCACATGGCGCAGCAGCACATGACACAGCAGCACATGACGCAGCAGCACAAGGCGCAGCAGCACATGGCGCAGCAGCACATGACGCAGCAGCACATGACGCAGCAGCACAAGGCGCAGCAGCACATGGCGCAGCAGCACATGGCGCAGCAGCACATGGCGCAGCAGCACGAGGCGCCTGCAACTTGGTGGGGCGCAGGAAGCTTACGTGATGTTGAGGGAGGCAGAGGCGGTGCGGGAAGGGGAGCCCCCGTCTGTGACCACCACTGTCAGCTGGTACGAGGGCTGCGTCTCACGGTCAAGGCGCCCTCTGGTGCGAATCTGGGCCGACTTAGCGCCTGTGCTGGTCACGCTGAAGTTGGCACTGTCAGTGCCCTGCGGCGTGAAGGTCAGCCTGCCGTTGCTGCCTTCGTCAGCGTCCTGGGCAGTCAGCTCCAGCACGAGCTGTGAATGCCAACGCTGATTCTACTTCTACAGACAGGCAGACAGACAGACAGACAGACAGACAGACAGGCAGGCAGGCAGGCAGGCAGGCAGGCAGGCAGGCAGACAGACAGACAGACAGACAGACAGACAGACAGACAGACAGACAGACAGACAGACAGACAGACAGACAGACAGACAGACAGACAGACAGACAGACAGACAGACAGACAGACAGACAGACAGACACAAAGACAGACACAAAGACAGACACAA
>JAWQFJ010029871.1:17500-20000 GCA_034096865.1 Theodoxus fluviatilis | reverse complement strand
TGTGTGTGAGAATAAATTACGCTGCCAGAACCATGACACAAAGAGGCCTTTCAGTCGATACTTGGATGGCGTCGAAATGAAAACAGACGGGGCTTAGGAAGCACTTTGAAAAATAATATACGAGACGAAGTACATGAACCACTGGCTCCACTAACGTGCGTGTCACCCATACAATGAGCAGAGGCTGAAGTAATCAAAAGCATTAGGTCAGGCAGCGAGAGTTCTCGTATCACAAAGTCTTTGCACGTGCCAGGGATATCTCCCTTCTCTCCACCTCCCCCCACTCCCTTCCCAAGTCTCTATTTTTTGACGCGACACCTGAAAAAAACCTTTTTGGCCATTAATCAAATTCTCATGGTACGACCGACCCCTCGATCGCTTTCAGACTTCTCTTTAATATGCCAGATATGAGCTATTAAATTTCCAGATGCGTCGAGGAGGGCGACCAGGCCGGTCCTTTCACAGACCTGTCAGAGGGAGCCAGGGTATTCGGAGCTGTCAACCCGCCTTTTCTCCAGTCGTATTTGTACAAAAAATTGAAAAACATTCTCAGCGGGTTCGTTATCATCGAAGTTGTTGTGCGCTTTGTGAGCGGAGGCAGATTCCCGCGCATCTAGGTCGACTCGCAGCGGGCCGACAGTGAGACGATGAGGCCAGTCAATGAAAGCAGCCGAGCGTGGAGATTGGATAGGCCGCTTAGGTCGCGCTCCCAATGGGACTGCGACCCCCGAATTACCTCCCCTGAACTGTCTGTGGTCGACTGGGACGTCAGGGGGCGCCGGCGAGAGATGGTGCACTCTGGCTCTCCCCTCCGGGACTCCAAGACAAGAGAGTTGCCTCCCCCTGGTGTGACGGCCTGCTCGACTTGGAGAGGCATCTCCTCCAGAAATCAAATTAATTTCAATAATGAGCGCGTTATCTTCCACTCCCATCCAAAACAACAGATGGACGCTTTTTCGCTCGACTTGGAAAAGCCCATCGGGCTTATGCTTCGTCCTGTTTGTGCTCTTTGCTCGAATGCCAAACGTCACCCACAACATTATTTATTGAAGAGGAAACATTAGGGGAACCGTCGTTTCTTTGTCGCCTAAAATCAGCTTACTCTGTTTTATTGAGTCGACTTTGCTTCTGCAAAAGCCTATAATACAAGCGAACAGAAAGCTAGCAATTTAGTTGGTACGGTTGCGCATAAGACTGTTGCGAGTAAAACTATAACAAAATCATGCACCTCCGCTTCCAAGAAGCAATTGAAGACTTACCATCAGACAGATCATTCAGCATAATCAAAATTAAGCAAAATTTCACTAGTTTTGCATTCTCGCTTAGAGGTCTTACAGAAGCACCATTTGGAAATTTGGCTAAGAATATTTGTCAACAAAAATATATAATATTAAAAAAACGATCGAGCTTCGCGCCAAAGTTACACATCTCAACACAAGGCGCATTGTTCGCGGGAGTGGATCCCCTCGAAAACTTTCCCTCGCTTATCGATCAGAGCGGAGCTTCCCTGCTTCCCCGTCTCTGTCTTATCTGCAAATCTCCGCTTACAGGCGACTGGCGGAGGCGCTATCACACTCCCTGCAGGTCGGAACTGCTCCCGCGTCCGCCAGGACTGCAGGTGCGGATGAGGCCGGGGCTGTGCTAATGCGAGCAAGGTGAATGAATTCCGCTCTCCTCCTACCACGCTCACCCCCACCCCGAACCTTGCCAAAGCTCAGCGCTGCCAGATGCGAACGCTTTCAGAAATGGACAGGCGCCGTGATTGACAGCTAATGAGAACGACTGGGGTGGGGGAGCGCGGGGAAGCGCGCGTGAAGGGGGAGGGGCTTCTATGAATAGCCCGCGCCGCGATTGGCCTAGCCTCAGGGCGCTGTGTGGAACTGGCAGGTCAGTGCTTTCCATGCCACTACCGCCAGCAAGGAGACGCAGATTTCCGTGCGTGGCGGTCGATGTGGGTTCCAGTCTTGCGGCCGCCGTGTCCGGAGACGAGTGGCGGTACTGTCCCAGACCCATGTGAGAGGAGTCGCCGTCCGCACGGCCTCCCACTGCCACCCACACCATGTCCGCAAGTCGCGCGGCCCGAGGCCCCGAAGGCGAAACGTGAAGTCGGCGACGCTTGGCTGGAAGGCTTGCTGTGCTCTATGTCTGCCTGGCTGATCCCCCTTCCTCGCTCCAGGCAGAGTTCCCCTTCCCTCCACGCCTAGCCCTCTGTCTGTCTGGCCTCGCGCCACCGCAGATCTGCTGGCCTTTCCTGCTGCAGCCCCTTGTCTCCGAGACCCCCAGGGACTAGTCTGCAACCATGGGGCTTCGCTCGGCGCACACGGGAACTCTGGTGGTGGTGGCGGCTCTGCTCTGCAGCGTCGGCGTCGGGCAGACCTACGGCTCGGAGGCGGTGAGATCTTGCGAGCCCATTCGCTACGACATGTGCAAGAACTTGGGCTACAACGTGACGGGGATGCCCAACCTGGTGGGACACCAAGACCAGCAGGACGCCATCCTG
>JAWQFJ010029871.1:0-12500 GCA_034096865.1 Theodoxus fluviatilis | reverse complement strand
AAGGGAACGTGGAGAGACCGAGAGGTAAGACAGATTCAAACTGGTCGAAGATGACTCTCAGCATTGTGAGATCGTGAGACGAGCACAGGCCGGTCTTGAAAGAAGGATCTGTCCTGAAGGACAACGTCCGTCCCACTCAAAGACTCGTCTTCGTTGGGAGAGCAGTGCGGAAACGGGAAGCTGTTCACGTGAAAGGATTTGATTTTGGGATGGAGCTGCTACGAAGCCAAAGATACTTACTTCATCGTCTCACCACTAAAGGAGATCCAGTTCATTCGAAATTGCACATGCTTTTCATACAGCTGTCGAACTGAATAATCGCAGCTTCCATTCGATCCTTCATCGCAGAGATGGCAGTTCTCTGGGGGAGGCCAGCATCGCTGTTCTGTGAGAATCTCCCGCCGCTCAGTTATCTTTTTATCGCCAACAGCGAGCAGGCGTCCTCTTCATGTCGGGCCGGCGTCAGGTGAACGTGTCGGTCGGTGAAGAGCTCCAGGACGAGCGAGACTGCTGGATGTTGATATGTCCACCCCGTGTAACTCAGCCCAGGCCGCGTTGAGGTTAGGCGTAGGTCGGGGTGGATAATACAACCGCAGTCCTTGTCAGTGGCCTACCCCATGACAGCTGCCAGCCTGAAGAGTTCGGAGCTTAATTTCCTGCGAGAGATGAAAAGGGAGGTGAAGAAAAGAACCGGGTCGAAATCTGTCATGGCGATGTGAGAGATACCGATAAAGCAGCACCATCGTTTCTGCCGATTTGATTCGTATCTGGCGACTTGCGTAAAGAGAACGTTTTGGTCAGAACCAGCCTCCGTTGGACTAGAAAATGGAAGGAAAGAAATGAACACGGATTTTTTTTAAGAAAGCGGCAGAGCTCAGGAAGAGAGAGAGAGAGGCGAAGAGAGCAAGAATGAATAAGCGTGGGTCATGCTCCATCATCTATCTTTACTGGTCAGGCAGACAGCCAAGCAGACATGCAGGAAGGCAGATGGACAGGCAGGCAGGCAGAGCAGGCAGGCAGGCAGGCGGACAGGCAGACGAGAAGTGAGCAGGCCGTTGCAGGTGCTGACGGGAGTGAGAGCGGTGGAGACAACCACAGCTGCCTCAGATCGATGTAACTAGGAGCTCCTTGCTGCGGGATCGGACAGCTCGTCACTCGCTCACGGTCGATCAGGCTGGAATGCCCGAGATAGCCCTGCTCGTGTGCAATCTCGAACCGACCTGACCTCGGATAACCTGCCCTGCCTTGGCGCGTGCAGCTCGGGCACTATGGCTGTCAGCTTTGTCACCCAGTCGCCTTGACGAACAAGTAAATGCATGGCCGAAGGAGGGAGAGAGAAAGAGAGACAAAAGTTTAGAAGAAAATCTTTCTTAAGACGGGGTCCTTGGAGGAAACGAGAATTTTGCTGAATGTGGTGTCTCGGCGGTCAGATTGATGCGCTATGAAAAAGTATCGTGGAAGGGTTCTGGAGTGAAAGTACCTCTGATTATTTGAAGCAAGTATTGGAAAAATGAAGTGAGGATCAGTACAGGCTGATACTGACTGTGCTTGGTTAGTACTTACATTGCCAAAAAAAGAAACAGTTTTGTGTTCAGATTGAACTGACGGAAACGATCATACATCTGCTAAAATTCCCATAGTGTAGAAACAAAGGCACTGTCCTCAATACTGTATCCGGAAATGGGCAGTGTGTGACTGCTTTGAAACCTGAATCCCATACAAACATACGGTCACCAACAGATTTCATGGCAGAGAGGAAGGCATTTATCTTCTCAAGTATCGTGTACATGTGTTGTTCTCTGTTGAATTGTTCCTACCTCGTCGAAAAAAACGGAAATTCACTTCCGGGTGGAGACATTCTGTGTTCATCTCATCTACCCGGGATGGACCCACTCCACACCCAGTTTGTTCCCACCCGACCAATGTGTGGTGAACACTCTTTTAAGACTCATCGTTTCCCACCCCTATTCCCACCCCTAGTCGGAGCTGTAGTCTCCACCCCTACCCCTCCCCTCCTACCCGATCCCCCTTTCCAAATTTCTCTTTTTTCGCATCCAGGGTATGTAGCATAGAGAGACTCGGACCGGCAGATGTTGTAGCCAGCCATACCAAAGCATGTTTTATATTTCTGTGGATAGTGTAGACCAGCGGTTCTGTGGACAGACTTCAGAATCTTCGTGTATGATTGTACGGGAGAGAGAGTGTCGATGTAAGAATCCAGTGTTTGGTAGCTATTTTCATGGATATACAATGTGAAAGGACTGCTTGTTACTGAACAACGTCGGTCAACGCTGAAGTAGAATAGTCTCGAAATTTCGCCAGGTCTAAACTCGCTCAGTGGACTCAAGAACTGCTGATGAACAGGCTTGAATCTCTCCTGTGAACTGCAGACGATAACGGACGCCTAGCGTCTTTCCAGTTTGCTGGTGTCTGCAGAAACCACTCCGTGTCAAACTTATAGTATTACGCTACGCCAACGATAGATGTGGGTGCTACATATACTAGCCTCCTGTTTGCATTGAGATAGCCGTCGATTTTTACGCTTCGCCGAGGGTATTTGAAGTAATCAAACCGATCGACCGCAGTATTGGCCGATCACGAGTCGTTCATTTTTTATGCATTTATTCAAACAAACTGAAAGAAAAGGTCTCATCCATTTCGGCCAGATACTTAATTGATACCAGACGTCAGCAGTTGACAATACTTCAAGGGATTGCGTGAGCTGTATCTTCCTCTCCACTATCGACACATTCTCGACGCCAAATAGAGCAAGGGGACTCACTGCCAGCTACTGTGTTGTTTCCACCGACGTCAGTGAAAACAAGTGTGCTTGCTAGCTCGGGTTAGCACTCGCTGCTCCCAAGTTGGTATTGTTTACCTGGGTAGGTCTGGCCGAGAAAACGTCACGCTCGGCCAGCTACAAGATTGGAGAGGAAGATTTTTCTCTGACATGCCCATCTGCTCTGGCGAATTCTGTCGGACCGTTGGGCGAGCCTGCTAGTTGTTTTGGAACCATCTCCCGACGGACTACGAAACATCTGCTTCTTCTGGTCGTCGGACGTTGAACTTCAGCGTCAGTGCAGGTTGACTGCGTGAAGCTATTGAGGAGTCATGAACTGAACTTCTGCATTTGAAGAACTTTTCTGCTTCGGACCAGGGAGAGTGAGGTGATACTGTGAATACGGGTAAACTTGAGTTATTTGTTGTTGCGGCAGAGTTTGTCAGTTAGCGCTTTAACCCCCCTCACTTCTCATAGAAGTCTCTGGCTCGTTTGTTTTCACAGCTGTGGCTCGAGCCTGCGTCAGGAGCTTGTTGCTCAGTCTTACAGAAGATTCTCGCTCCCCCCCCCCCCCCCCCCTCTCCCGTTTCACTTACCAGGTACGAGATAGTATTCTACAGTAGTCATTTGACCAGTGGAGATGAACTGCTTGGTTTCGAGTATCTTAAGGCGTAATATTACCCTCGCCTCTCGCGGGTATTAGAACGGTTAAATAACTTTGAAGAAGGGATGGGAGAGTTCAAATTCGGGTGCAAGAGCTACCGGGTGTATCCAGTTCGCTAGATGGTCCCGGATTAACCGCTTGAATTGTTGAGTTCCTCTGGTATTTTGTCGTATTCGAAAGGGTCGGTCTGGATCAAATTTTGTGGAAATGCCAGACCTTTTACCCCATTTTCAGCGCGGAATTTTATGAGATTGAAACTGAATTTGAAACAAAATTGCAAGCATTTTCTGAGGGCCTCTGAAGAACCGTATCTGTGATCTAGTCACTGTTAAGTAAAGAAGAATATGTAGTTGAAGATAAATCCTTCGATTACCAAGCATTTCCTCTGCTACATGTTTTCTACTTGTCCTTTCCACTGTGTTGATCTGTGGTATTATATCAACATGTATTTGTCTTAGGAGAGCGAGCAAAGAAAGAATGTACCTTAGGCTTTCACAGTGTACATTCAACTAGTTAGATAGAATGAAAGAAAGTTGAAAGATCAAATATCTTTCAAGTATAAAAAATCAAAAATATTTATCGCAACCCTTGCCAGATGTGATACACACACTCCGCCCCCCTTCCCCCACTACTCTACCTTTTCTCTCCCTCCCCCCCCCCTCCTCCCCCTGCTCCCCCTCCTCCTTCATCTTTACTCATCCTTATCCAGCCGTTTTTACTTCCTTCCCTTAAGCTCTGCCCATTTACACCCCCTTCTCTCTGTCTCCTCCCCCTCCAGTTTCATGGTTCAACCTCTCCTGTTTTGAATTCTACTCCCCCTGCGTCCCTATCGAGGATGATGCAACTTTATGCCCGGAAGGGGACGGGGTGATTATAGAGGGAGTATTGAAAATTCAGGAACATATTTTTACGCCCTCTTAACTGCACTTTGATTCGCTACCCCTTTGATCTTTCTATCTCTTCCTCTCCCGTCCGTGGCCTTGAAATTTATTTTTCCTTCAACCCCATTTTCTCCCCCCCCCCTCCCCCCCCCCCCTCCCCCCCCCCCCCCCCCCCCCCCCCCCCACCGCCCACAAGCTGCTTACTTCTTTTCTTGCACTCTTGATCTCTCCGCCCTCTATTTCTAAAGTCACCCCCACCCCAACCCCCGCCACCCTTACCCCGTACCCTCTTTTCATTTACTCTGGGCACCGTCTGTGTGTGTGTGTGTGTGTGTGTGTGTGTGTGTGTGCGCGACTCTCTCTCTCCTCTCTCTCTCTCTCTCTCTCTCTCTCTCTCTCTCTCTCTCTCTCTCTCTCTCTCTCTCGCCCCACCCAACCGTCCCGCTACGCTAGGGCCGGGGCTCGTATTCCAGGTTTGTGCAGAGGGGAGGAGGGAGGGGAGTGTTGTTTGTGTGGGAGACATATGTGGATCATGGGGGCTTTCTTCAGCTACCCCTACTGTGAGTTTGACCCGCACCTCTCCTCCCATTTCCCCCTCCTCAGCCCCCCTTCCCCTCATCTCCCTCCCCCTACCCCCCCCCCCCCCACCCCCCTCTTCTCGCCTGCCATCGCACGCTACCTCTTCATGTGTCTGTCTGTTCTTGTCTTCGCTACTCTTTCTTGGCCGAAGTCTGCCTGCTTGCAGCCTCCGTTGTGTTCTTTTGAGGTCTGAAAGCTTCGAATCAGACCCAGATTTCTCTCTCCCGTGTTTTGCCTCTTTCTCCTTCCCTCCTTCCCCTTCTCCCTCATTCTTCCCCATACCGCTCCTCATTCTCTTCGCTTCTCCCTTCCCCTGACCCCTCCCCTTTTCCTCTCATATTCTTCCCTTCCCAGTTGATGAAATCTGGCCAGGGTTGCGGTTTAGTTCGTCGTCTGCTGTGGCGAACTGCGGGCGAAGCAAGCAGGTCGCCAGCCGAGGCGAGCAAGCGATAATAAATTCAGGTTGACTCGGTGCGAATGCGAGTGACAGTTGTGCGTGAACTCTGGGAGCTCACCGCTGCCAGTACCTACACCAAACGAGAAGACGTAGGGAGAAGGAGGAGGAGGAGGAGGAGGAGGAGGAGTACAACGTTGTTGATAAATTGTTTAGTCCCAAAACCCCCCTTCCTTTTTTTGGCAGCCGTGCCCGGTGCGACCGGGTCTTGCGCTGTTGGAAGGGCACGAATGTAAATATTTAAGATCGTGAATGAAAAATGTTCAAAGTTTGCCCTGGTGCTTGTGTTCTGTTTGCACTCTTTTGCTTTAACCCCTGAACGTGAAGTGTTCTGCATGGGACAGCTGGCTGGTACCAGCGTGTATGCTTGTGTGCACTATTGTGCACGCCGGCAGTGGGCTTGGGCGTGTGTACGTTGGTTGCACTTACGAGCGCGTGGGTGGGTGCAAACGCGCATTTTACCACGCAGCTTGTCATAACGTTATGAGCACGCACGCGTGCGTTGATCTTGTGCGTCAAGCAGCGAGTCTGTGGTGGAGGAGCTGTAGAGAGAGAGAGAGAGAGAGAGAGAGAGAGAGAGAGAGAGAGAGAGAGAGAGAGAGAAAGAGAGAGAGAGAAAGAGGCAGAGAGAGAGAGAGAGGGGAGGGGGGCAGTCCAAATCTCATTGGTATTCTCTGTGCCTCTCGCGCACAGCGCGGAGGTCTATTTCAGGCTCAGCTTTTCTGCAGCTATTGTGGCTTCCATTTTTTCCCCCTCTGAGCCTGCACGCCTTGACTGGCTCTTTCTCATCTTTTTCATCTGCCCCGTCGTTATGTACTCATTAACCTGCTGTCATCATCATCATCATCATCATCATCATCATCATCATCATCATCTTGTCATCATCGTCGTCGTCGTCATCATCATCAGTATCATAGTAGTTGTCGCCGCCATCATCATCATCATTATCATCATCATCATCATCATCGATCTCGTCAACGTTGCCCTCCTCCTCCTCCTCCTCCTCCTCCTCCTCCTCCTCCTCCTCCTCCTCCTCCTCCTCCTCCCGATAATTATACGTACTTTCACTGTCTTTGTTGTCCTCGTCTTTTACAACATCTTAATCATTTTCACCCCAAGTTTTGTGTTATTTCTAATGCTGTTGATAACCATTGATGAGCCTTGATCGCAAAAACGCGCTGGCCACCATGTTTTGCATTGGGACCAGTTGTAGTTATCATTTATGATGAAGATATTTCGCGTTTTGCGTTTCACCATCACGCAGTCATGACATGGCTTTAGCCACCTCTTTATAGTAATCTGGTATCATGAGTCTAACTGCTTTGATTTGTTTCATGCCCACAAATCCGATTTTCAGCTATGTCTGTGCTTATTCTCATATTTCAAGACTCGTCGGCTATCTCGGAGACTTCACCCGTCAACATTTATGTAGGGGATACTTCTCGCTGTAAGAGACGCTGGAAGCGAAGGAGTTGGTGTATAAGCACGTGAACTCGCATCGCTCGCGAACTTGACATTTACCGGTCGAAATTTCCCTAATGCTCTCTCGCTTCTCGTTGAGGTGTGCAATGGCTGAACTATTTTGCTTGCTGGAATGGTATTTGGCGCTGACGGCCGTACGTGTGTAGCGTTCGAAGTGACCGCCTGCATTTCCGTGTTTGCGTTGGAGACGGGTGCGAACGTTAGCGTTAGCTGCGAACGCCCAACCATCAACTGCTGTGCTGGAGTTGTATGGGATAGATGAAGCATGCCAGGTTTACGACTGAGGGAGTGAGTGACTTTGCTGAATGAAGCCATGGACTAGCGAGATTCGCGTGGCTGACTCCTCGCCGGCAAGGTTGAAAAATAATATTTCCCAAGCTTTTTAATGAGAACTCCACTGGTGCAAGAATACGTTATAGATTGCTTGATGGTGTCGCGCCGTTTGTTAACGTTCCGTAAAAGAACTACGCTTCTATTAAAATTTTGAAACAGCGGTAATGATTCTTCTGTTGTCCTGCTCAGTCAGTGAAAAATTATCCCTGCGGCGTCATTGTGGTGTGTGGAGGTGCACACAAAAGGTGCGAAGTTGTTTCCCTCCCCAGACCCCGGCATTCCCACCGGCAACCTCCCCTCCCACACTCTCCCCCACTCAGTCCCGAGCACCCTCCCCCCCCCCCCCACCCCTACACCTCTTCCCCCACCCCCCCCCCCAACCGGAACCCGGCCACACCACTCCCCCACCCCCCGCCGTCCGGCGCCCCCCTCAGCAAACTCCGCCCTCACACGGATGCCCTACTGGTCCACGCCACCCACTCCCACCTCACCCAAAAAAAAAAAAAAAAAAAAAAAATCTTCCCCCTCCCTCTCCAGGTGCACCGCGCTCCCCGCGCCCCCCCGCACCCCCCACACACCTCCCCCCTCCCCTCCCCTCCCACCTCCCCCCCTTCCCGTCCTCCTCCCTCTCGTCCCCCCCCCCGCCCTGACCTCCCCCCCCCTCACCATCCCTGTACCTACCCACCGGGGGTATCAGACGGGAGCTCCCCCACCCCCCCCCCCCCGCCTGCTTTTGCTCCCTCTCGTCCGCCCCCCTCCAACTATTCCCCCCCGATTTCCGTTTCGCATTTCCTACCCCCCACCCCCCACCCCCCCCCTCCCCCCCCCCCCGCCCCCCCACCCCCCCCGCCCACCCCCCCCCCCCCCCCCCCACCCCCCCCACCCCCCCCCAGCGCGCACACCATGCCCCATCGCCCCACCCCCCCCCCCCGACCCCCCCCGCCCCCACCCCCACTCGCACCACACCCCCCTCCCACACCCGCCAACCGCGCGCCACCCCCCGCCTCCACTTCTCGCCCGCCAACTTGCCCCCGCCGCCTTCCTCACCGCACCCTGCCCCAACCCCCTGCCCAACCTCCCCCCTTCCCGCCACCCCCGCCACAACACCCCCCACCGTCCCCGACCAACCGCCACGCCTCAAGTCACTCCCCGCTCGCCTCCCCCCGGTCCCGGCCCCTCTCCCCCACCCCTCCACCCCCACCGCCCCCCCCCCTACCCCGGCAACCCGCCCCCCCCCCGGCTTCACCACCACCGCCCGCCCCACTCCTCACCCCCCCCCCCCCTTCGGCACCGGACCCACCACCACGACACATACGACATACCCGGTTACATCCCCCACACCCTCCCCACCAAACCCATGACCCCCCCACAACTCACAACCCCCAACCAGCTCCCACCCACGCCCACCGCTCGCTCCAACCACCATCCGGCCCCCTCACACAAACTGCAGATCGATTCCCCAATCACGTCACCCTACCCCGCCACACCACACCCCACCTCACACCCTACGCGCACTACCCACCGATCGCCCCGCCTCCGCCGCACGCCACCGAACGCCCCACCGGTGTTCCTCCCCGCCCACGCCCCGCGAGACCTCAGCGCTCCCCCCCACCCCGTCCCCCACCTCGCCTCCCTCCCGCCCCACCCCACACCAAATACGAACCACCACCCCCCCCCCGGCCCCCAACTGTTCCCGCCCCACCACCATGCACACGCGTGCCCGTGCAACCAGACGCCGTCCACACCCTCAGCCCACCTAGGCCCGGTGTCCCACGACTCCTCTCCCCGCCACAAATGACCGTCACAACCGCCCTACCCCCCTCACTCCCGGCCCCCCGAGAACGTCGCCAGGGGCGGCGGCATCCTCCGTCGCACACTGTGCAACGGCTCCCCAACGCTCCGTCCACCCCCACCCTAACACCTCGCACACCCCCCAAGCACACCCTCCATTCCACCACCACGGGACCGTCACCACCAAACACCGCCACGTCCCCCCTCCGAAACCCAACTCCACTTCCACGTCACACCCCCCCGACATCCGCCCCCCCCCATCCCCACCCCCGCCCGCCACCCCCCCCCCCCACCCACCCCCCCCACAACACACACCCCCCCCCACCCCAACCAACACCCCCCTCCCGACGCCCCGGATGCGTCCACCTCTCCGCCCCCCCCCCCACTACACTAACCCCCTCACCCGACCCTCCACGCATACGCACGCCCCCCCGCACCACCTCAAAAGCCACACCCCCTACCCGACCCTCCCCCCACCCCCCTCCCCGTCCCCCATTCCCACAACCCGAAACCCGGATCTGCCCCCCCCTCCCCCATCCCGACCACCCCTCCCTCCCCCCCTCCCCCCGTCCCCCCCCCCCCACACCACCATCCCCTCCCGCCCAACCACCCCCCCCGCCGGCCCGCGCCCCCCGCCGTCGCCCCCCCCCACCACCGCGCCCCCACGACCCCTAGCACCCCCCACCTAACCGCACCACTTTCACACAATCCCACCAGTGGCAGCCATCTCTACGATCCCGCATCCCCCGCCTCACGACCCCCATACACACTACGGCCCGAACACCCACCACGAACGCCCCCCAAACAACCCACCACCGCCGCACGACCAAGCACGAGCCAGCTCCAAAATCCGCACGGCCCAAACCCCTCACCACCTCCCGGCCCCCCCCCCCGCCCTTCCCCACCGGGCCTCCCCACCCCCGCAATTTCCGGCACCCCACGGCCCCGCCCCCGCCCTCCCCGGCCCCCCATCCGCCGAGCGACGCACCAGCCGGGCGATCCGCGGCATCTCCCCCCCCCAATCCCCGCACACCCCCGCACCCAGATCCGCAGCACATCCCCCCCCCCCCCCCCATACTCCCCGCAGCCCCCACCCGCGTCCCCCCGCCCCCCACATCCCCCCCCCCCCACCCCCCTCCACGCAAACCACCCAACTCGACACCTCACCCCCCCGCCCCGGCCGAGCGCCTCCCCGTCTCCGCCCTCGCACCTCCCCCCACTCCGCCAGCCCCGCCACACAATCCCCACACCCCGACACCACGACGGGCCCCCACCCCCGCGTCCAACCCAGCTCATCCACGCCCGCCCCCGCCGCCCACCCTCACAAAGACCCGCGTCCGACTCCCACCTCAGCCCCCCGCCCGCCCATTCCCCCGGGCATACCCGGCACCCCCCGCCCCGATCTCTCCCGCCCCGGGGGCTCACCCACATACCCCTCGCGCCCCCCCACCCGGCACCCCCCCCATCAGCCCTGCCAGCCCAAACCCATCCTCCCCCCGATCATTCCAAATGCGGGCGGAGTACCCCCGCCACCCCCCCAGACCGGCCCTCCACGCGGACCCATACGCAGCCACGCACCGATCGGGCACAGCCTCCCAGGCCCCCTACGGACCCGCTCCGCCTACCACCCAGGCACACCGCTCCAAACCCGAACCGCCCTCCCTCAACACATGCCCCCCCCCAAAACAACGCAGGACGTACACCAAACTCGCGAAGCTACCACGACGCCCCCTCTCTTCCCCCCTTAACCCCCGACCTGCCCTACCCGCCACACACTCCGACCCCCGCTTCCTCCCCTGAACTCCCCCGAAGCCCCGACACCGCACCCGCCGCCGTCCCCCCGTCCCCTCTACCTCGCCCTCGAAACCCACCGGCGTCCACTCCAGCGCCCCTCAGCGATGTTCCGTGCCGCCGCCGCTGCACGCCCCCACGTCCCGCCGAGACACCCGCCCTCCCCGCGCACGATCCAGATCCGCCACCCTCAACCCCCCCCACACGCCCGCCCTCCGAGCAACCCGCACCGCGTCAACGCCTCACCTCCGTCACCCTAGCACCACCCCCGCACCCCGACCCTCCCCCGCCTCGCCACGCGAGCCAGCCAACCATACCCGCTCTACGCAACTCCCCCACGGCCAATGCGCCCCCCTACCGCCAACCAGCGCCCATGCCACAACCCCCTCCTGCCCCGCCCGCCCCTGAGCGGCGTCCCTACGCGCCCCCCCCTAGCGCAACACCCCCAACGCCCCCCCCGCCACTCACGCCGCCCACCTATCCCCACCCACCCACGGCTCCCACCCGCACCCAGACCTCCAGCCTCCCACGCACCCGGCACCCGACCCCCCCCCTCCACTCGCCCCGCGTATCCCGCACTCCGCCGCCGGCACTCCACCTGCCACATCCCGCCCGACCCCCCCCGTGCCCGCCGCACGCCAGTTACCCGCTCCAACCCGCGCGGCTACCGCCGCGCACCCCTCCCCATTCCGCCACCCCGCCCGTCCCCCCCCCGCGCCCCTGACACGGCCCCCGCACGATCACTTCGGGGCCAATCCCCCAGCCGCCCCACGCCGGATGCACCCGCGCCCACCCGCCCCCCAAGAAACTGCCCCCAGCCGACCACACCACGCCCCCGACTCCCCTCATGACGCCCCCTCGAGCCCCACCGCATCCGCCGCCTCCAACATACGCCCCGCCACCACCCAGCGGATGACCACGCCCAAGCCCCCGCGCGAGCACGCCCCCCCCCAGCCCCCCCCGCCACACGCCCCAGCCCCCCTCCCGCCGATCACACCGCCGACCGCCCGTCCCACCCCCTCTCAACCGTCCTCCTCCCTCCCCCCCGACTAAACTACGCCCACTCCACACCGGAGCAACTCCCCCGCCTCCCCTCCACTTGTCACAGCCTTCCCGTCGCCCACGCCAACGCTTCCCAACCCACATCCCCCTCGACCCCCCACACCGCCCACGCCCACTTCCCCGCGCCCCGGCCACTCCCCACACACCCGCCACCACCCTACCCCCACCCACCCTCCCCCCCCAACCTCCAACCATCCCCCACGCCCCAGCACCCACCCTGCCCCCCACACACCACCCGCACCCCCGCAGATCCCCAGAACCCCCCCCCCCCCATACAATACCGCCGGACCGGACCAGCCACCCAACAAATATCCACACCCCACCCCCCTCCCCCGAGGCAGCAAGCTCCCAACACTCAAACCCCCCCCCCCATCCACCCCCCCCCCCCCCCACCCCCACCCCCCCACCCCCCCCCCCCCCCAGCCCCCCACGTCCCCAGCACAGGACCCCCCACCCGCCACCATCCCACAGAGGGCTTACCCCTTCCAGCAACAACCCACACGGACCCCACCACCCCCGCCCCTCACCGCCACCCCCCACCCCACCAACCCCCATCCCCCCCCCCCACGCCGTCCCCACAGCCACCCCAGCGCACCGCCCCCCCCCCCCCCCCCCCCCCCCCCCCCCCCAACTACCCCCCCACCCCCCGCCACCCCCCCCCCCCCCCCCCCCCCCATCCCAAGC
>JAWQFJ010029865.1:27500-61842 GCA_034096865.1 Theodoxus fluviatilis | reverse complement strand
GAAGAGCGTAGTGGTTGCGGACTTGCCTTATCTAAATGAGCACTCGAAGGATTATATCATTTGCAGAGGCGCTTCCTAAGTTTGCTCGGACGATCTAGTACAATTGCGTTACACGTGGTGAATCTTTTTGAAGAGTTTCGTCCGTGTTCAACGTCCGTGCCGCCCACTCTTCTTGGAATCGATAGCATAAAACGACTAATAAACGTTGGCATCGATGATAGCTCCAACGTTTTCTATGCTAACAAATAGGTTAACTGGCGTTGTTGTTATTCTCAAGGCATGGAGAGAAAGTGTAAGCGTAGTGATCGGAGGGTTTGTAGTAGAGTGGTTGACGTAAGCAATAACGGTGAGGAAGAAGACACTTGCTCTACAAAAAGGGACCAATATGTGGTTGGATTAGATAGAATTTGTTTAATGTGATTTAGGTAGGCCCTACGCGGTCGTGACGCCTATACTGTGGAAAGATATACTAGAGAGGAGTGGTGACTGACGGTGTAGAGAGCGCGTGAAATTATCACTGGTGCGTAATTACGATGTAAACCCTTAATGTGTATGAAACTTTTATCTACAAGCAGCGCCAGCTGTAACACTTCATATTATGTTCGCAAAACCCCCGATACGAGTTTCCAGGTCGGTCCCGCTGCGGCCAATGGAGGAACGTGTCCATGCAGTTAAGTTTATTCGGGCGTCCATTTGAGCCATAGGGGACTGTACGGGCAAGAAGTCAGAAAGTAATACGATTCTTAGTGATAGGCTTCGACACTGGATGCTTATAACTTGGTCTCATCGGACTGGTGAATTCTGTCAGGGTGCAAAAATCCCGTGTGTGCGTTTTGTTGACGAGGAGTGCTTGCTTCACAGTGGGACTGCAAGATATCAGTCCATCATGTTAAGTTCGGGTTTTCCAAGCAAGCCCAACAACTCCTTGAAGGCTCACCATACCCCAGCCAATCAAAACGACGGATCACTTTAAGTGGTGTTGGAAACGAGGTAACTCCCGTGAAAGGTACTACAGCATAATTTTTCCTGTCACTGCGATGACCGAACCATTTCATCACTACGTACGTTACTTGCCTGCAAGAACTATGACAGCCGTTCTAAGGAGTGCATGCACAGAAATAAGAAAAGAACTCGCAATTGCAGTTGGTGCTACTGTTTATACATTTTCCAACAGCCTTCTAGACGTCTCTGGCGTTGGAACAGGGATATGCGTTCGCATGAAGGGATACATTAGTTGAAGACCTCAATCTTTAAATGTTGATTTTGGTAACTCCACGAAGTTTTCTGGCATGTTGTCAAATTTATCGCTTCCTTACAATAGTGCTGCAGAGGCCACCAAAAGTAATTTCGCTCATCGAGTGCCTTTAACACTGTTTTTCTCAACATCATGTCCTTCATTCAACAGCTAAACGAGCACTCTCCACATGACAATGGGAATCCTCACGTCGCCTGATTGTATCGTGTCGCATGATTTACACGCACGCACGCACGCACACACACACACACACACACACACACACACACACACACACACACACACGCACACACACAAACACATACACACACAGACACACACACACACACGCACACACACCCACACAGACACACACACACACATACACACACACACACACACTCACACACACTCACACACACACACACACACACACACACACACACTCACAAATACACACACACACACACACTCACACACACACACACACACACACACACACACACACACACACACACACACACACACACACACACACACACACACACACACACACACACACACACACACACACACACACACACACGATCTAAATCTAAGCGGGGCTCATGTTTCGTGTTACTTTCTTTTAAGAAGAGAAATCTGGTGATCCGCCAGCGGATCTGTGCCTCATCAAGGTGGACAGGCAATAGAGAGCTACTTCCCAACACGGTTTGCATCCCAAAACTCAGCATGTGGACTTTTCTCTGCCATGCATCTACGTTGCTTCTGGGCAAAAGAAGTCTTAAAACCCGCTAAGGGTCTTCACAAGAAATTGATCAGTGGTTTTTGTTTACTATTCTAAAGCAGATTTTGTTGCTTTAAGTGTCCGGTTTTTCCTAAGATCTTTATATCTCTCCCTCATCACCACCACCCGCCCCGACCCCCACACCCCCACTCCCTCATCACCACCACCCGCCCCGACCCCCACACTCCCTCATTAATTTTGGTCTTCAGCTTTCAACGAATTCGAATCCTTCCACCACTGTGGAGAGAGAGAAAGAGAGAGAGAGAGAGAGAGAGAGAGGGAGAGAGAGAGAGAGAGAGAGAGAGAGAGAGACAGAGAGAGAGACAGAGCAGAGTTGAAAGGAGTGCAGAGGGAGAAGAGCAAGAGAGCGAGATGAGACGACGATGAGAGAGAGAGAGACGAGAGGAGAGAGGTAGAGAGCTAGAGGAGAGAGAGAGAGAGTTTCACTGTTTAGACCACCAGCACTTAGCAATGTAGTGTATCTTGGCCAACAGCAGCACGCACAGTTCATCGACACTCGCCAGAACTGGAGGGCAGCCAAAGCACACAGGACTGGTGCAGTGGAAGTAGCAATGGACGCCTGCTCCTGTCGCTGCGCACGCTGTGTCAAGGGCGCGCTCTTGTTCCTCATGCTGATGGTGTTTGTCGTGTCACTGCACGTGACGTGTCCGGCAACTGGGGCAGTGTGTGCAGGCGTTCCTGGGGCGCGTTGCAGAGACGCGAGGAAAGCCAAGATCCTGCGAGAAAAGCCAAGATCCTGCGAGGAAAGCCAAGATCCTGCGAGAAAAGCCAAGATCCTGCGAGGAAAGCCAAGATCCTGCGAGGAAAGCCAAGATCCTGCGAGGAATAAGCCGGTGTCAGCATGTGTCAATATGTGTTATGGTAATGAAAGCTGACGTTTCGGCAATGTAAATGCTGCTTGGGGCTGGCTGTGCGGGTACCACTGGAGCAGGCCCCGAAAACACAAAAAAACCGCCGCATTCTAACTGATGAGGGAGGTATGCGATTCTTGACACATGTTGACATCGCCCTATGCCTCGCAGGATCCTAGCGTAAGAAACACGCCCTTGACCTCGGCTGGTTGATCGATGCTGGACCAAAGATTATAGGTTACACAAAGATAGCTCATGCCGAGCTTTTGCTATATAAAGTTACAAGACGCTCGGAACGCAGCGCCCCAAGCGGCCAGGACTATGGGGAAGTAATCACACTGCTTAGATACATGTAAAAAGTGTTTGTTTGTCGACGCGTTTCTGATGCATTCCGATCATGTTTGTGAATACATTTACGGTGTAATGTGTAATAAAATGATTTGCTGCAATACTGGGGGTGTTTTGGCTTTGTTTTTTTTTGTAGCAGGCGTTGTGAAATCGAAATATTTGGTTCATCGAAATGTGAGCCTATAGTCCGTTTCAACATTGCTCTGTCAGTGGAGACAAAGATTATTCGTCTGCTAGCCATCTAGGTACATACGACCGGTGAGGTTTGTTTACTTATCTTCTGTGAGTTTTGTGCAGAAAGTATACGTTAAAACAGTCTAATATGACTATTTTCGATTAGTTTTTAATCTAATTAATATTTTTGCATGCTTTAACGCGGCCGGATCTTTGGCATAACTCCCCGGGCGTGCGAAGTCAGTAGCGTCCACTGACAGAGCAATGTTTAAACGGACTATAGGCTCCCGCGCATGCGCAGAAGCATCCATTTAGATGAACCAAATATTTCGATTTCACAACGCCTGCTACAAAAAAACAAAGCCAAAACACCCCCATTATTGCAGCAAATCATTTTATTACACATTACACCGTAAATGTATTCACAAACATGATCGGAATGCATCAGAAACGCGTCGACAAACAAGCACTTTTTACATGTATCTAAGCAGTGTGATTACTTCCCCATAGTCCTGGCCGCTTGGGGCGCAACGTGTCTCGATCCTCATAACAATTAGCTAATGAACTATCTTTGTGTAACCTATAATCTTTGGCTGGACGTCGTGGAGTCAGCTGTCTTTATCAAGGAGAAGGCTGCAAGGACGTCATGTTGCTCTCCAGAAATATGGAAATGAATCAAGTTTCATGGCCTATCAGAATTTTGTAGTGAGGAACCAGTGAAGGATTGATCAAGCTGCCCAATGATCAGGAGGTAGAGTGTAAAGCGGTGTGAGACTGACATGGGTGATGAGTCGGTGTATCAAACCACGCCTTTACCTGCATGTTGTCTATGTAAGGTTATTTATATATAAAACATCCCCACAGAGGTATAGGGCTCCAGAAAGCTTTTGTCCAATGCGTCTTCGCCCCATCTCTGTCGGACGAGGGATTGTCTGTGGAACTAGACCGATTCACGGATGAGAAAAACAGGAAACAAATACATGTAGAATGTGAAGTCGCTGCGATGATTTTGTTTTATTTTCATGACAATGCTTACACACGCAGTTCTCAAGCTTCTTCGTCCATCGACCAGCTTGCGCCGCTTTCACCAACTCGATCTAGGTCGAAGAATAAGGGTGTCTGCGTAGAAAGTCTAGAAGAATGCGAGGCAGAGGTACTGAGGTTCGCCCACAAAAACTGACGGTGCAGGAGAACGACATACAGCTGGAGCAGCTCGCTGCCCCCTCGTCAGCTGGACCCCCTGGCTGCTGGGCTTTCGGGGCCTGCTCCAGTAGCTCGGCCTGGGGCCTGCTCCAGTAGCTCGGCCTGGGGCCTGCTCCAGTAGCTCGGCCAGGGGCCTGCTCCAGTAGCTCAGCCAGGGGCCTGCTCCAGTAGCTCAGCCAGGGGCCTGCTCCAGTAGCTCAGCCAGGGGCCTGCTCCAGTAGCTTGGCCAGGAGCCTGCTCCAGTAGCTCAGCCAGGGGCCTGCTCCAGTAGCTCAGCCAGGGGCCTGCTCCAGTAGCTCAGCCAGGGGCCTGCTCCAGTAGCTCAGCCAGGGGCCTGCTCCAGTAGCTCAGCCAGGGGCCTGCTCCAGTAGCTCAGCCAGGGGCCTGCTCCAGTAGCTCAGCCAGGGGCCTGCTCCAGTAGCTCAGTCAGGGGCCTGCTCCAGTAGCTCAGCCAGGGGCTTGCTCCAGTAGCTCAGCCAGGGGCGGCCCCAAGCAGCTATGTCGGCCACCGGGGGGCATCGGATAGTGGGTCAATCAGATTCTTGTCCGCCAGATCCACAGTTGCAGCTCCCTCACTGCTCTACTGACCTCCTGCGACCTGGTGACCAGCCCTCGCAGAAATGATGATGGACCCTGATACAATATCTCTGCATCCCACCACGACCGGCAACACCACCCTCTTCGCTGACAGTTATTTTCATTTACTGGTCATTTCCTTGCTATGGCACTGTTGTTCTGCTGTGTGCGATATCTAGGGTCCTGTATCACGAATGAATCATTGCCACAGGGTAGTCGTTTCCCTGTCTGCGTGTCTGAACTCATCCTGAAGGTAGAGCTAGGTGGTTTTTGTAGTCGTTGTTTAACGTTTCAAACCCTTTTCGGTGTCTTGAACCCTGTTACACTTCTAATGCACTGATCATCAGGCCTTTTATTCCTGTCCTGGTACCCAACCACAAACACAGGAACAGACGTGTCGAGCACACAAGTCCCTAGAAAGTATGCAGGCTCATCATGACCGCAGTTAACCCCATAGGCAGCTTCGTATTGATGCTACTCCTGCGAGGTGAGGACGATGGGTTAACCACCTCACCCAAGGATTCAGGTCCAGGATCCAAGCAACTCTGAACACTGGACCCGCCAGCAGAACGTCTATAACAGCCCCAGCAACACACCTGCCCATGATACACCCAGCTTGCTCGACAAACTGTCAGAATAGTAATCCTTTGTGAAGCTCCCACTTTGACAATGGCGGGGACATCTTGGGAAAGATACTCATCTCACCCCCACCCCCACACCCCCGTATGACGTACATATAATTTGTTCATGTTCTTGAATCAAATTAAAAGAAAAGATTATTTTTTAGAAAAATAAAGGAAACCAGTGATCAGTTCGGAAACAACTAAACAGAAGATGCTGAATGCGCCAGTTATTGTTGTAGCTAAATTCAAGTTAATTTAGAGCTTTAGCATGCCAAGAGTAGAACTGTTCTTTGAAACTAAATCATCTAACATAAATGAGAATTCAAGCACACAAGAAACTGAAAAAAAGCTCATAATTATTGTAAGAGGGTGAGAATATGATGTAGAAACTTGTCTAGACCACTGCAGTTAAACGCATTATCTCTTATTCCCATTCTAGTGTGTAGTGGATTGTAACTGCAGAGATACGTGAGAAGGCGCTTGGCACTCAAGCTCTGTGGCTGCCGTAGAGATGTATGAGGTTCACGCAGCTCACACGTTAAGCGCCAGCTAGCATCCAATCTGACCAGCCAGTATTTGCGTGTTTTGAAATCACACCAAATTTGAGAGTTTATTCATTTAATATATCATGCACTGCTTAGAAGTTTCGTTTGCGCTCGCTCACGCCCTCGTGATGGCTATTTAAAGCCCCTGCCTTTAACAGCGCCAACACATGGGCAGAGACCAGAGACGAGATGAGACGAGAAGGAGAGAGATAGGACGAGAGACCAGAGACGAGAAGCAAGAACGAGCGACAGTCAGGATGGCAGAGCGAGAGGTCACGGGAAGGTCATTCCGGTGTACAGCTTTTATGCCTGCATTGCCCTGAATTGCCTTGTTACCATGAATAAAGACGGGGAAAACTGACGCCAAGCCTTGCTTGTCTGCTGACCACTCCAGGAGTCAAGGGAGAGAGGCACACTGCCTCTACACTTCCTGCCAGCCTGACCAGCTCGACCCAGGGGTCGGTCCTGCGCCATGGGGTAGAGAGAATTCCAAACGCCTCTCTATAGCCCCACCCTGCGCCTAGGCCCACACCAACAGGAGCCCCCTGTCTACATTATCTTAATGGAAACAAAAGGAGGACGAAGTCGAGGAAACCACATATCGTCATCTCGTTTTTATTCACATCAATACACACTGAACATGGAAAAAGCGAACTACAGAAAACAAGTCTTACAACAGAGACAACTTTTTTCTTTCCTTTTTTTTTACAGTTCAAAGCCTGGAACACAATAAAATTTTTAACTCCAAGATGATGACAGTATGGAAAAAAAACATTACCCCAAGATGATGACTTTATGTACACAACATAATCATCTCAGGAAGTGTTCCCCGCACAAACACTTTCGGCACACAAACAGTCCTGAGTGCAAGAAAGGGTGCCTGCACCTTCATGGCAACCCATTTTCATGCTGCACTGTAGAACATGGCGTAGTCCACCTGAAAAGTCTATGGTTAGGGACACCTTAACTCTTTCCGTCCCATTCGCCGCACAGTGCGCCAAAGCGCATTCAGTTGCCTCCCGTCCGCCGCACTCTGCGCCAAAGCTACTTCGCTTCGTTTCGTTTGTATAATCCACACTTTCTAGTGTTCTCTATCGGACCCAATGTGGTTTTAGAGCAGTAGAGAACTCTCCCACAACGTTTGATGAACGTCTAACGCAGAGCGTGAGGTTTAATGCGACTTTTGTGGACCGATTGTGATTGTTTTGATCGAAATGTCTGAGAACATCCCGGAAGTTCTGCATCGCTCTGCGATAAAGCTTTTTTGCTTCGTTTCTTTGTATAATCACACTTTATAGTGTTCCCTATCGGACCTAATGTGGTTTTACAGCAGTAGAGAGGTCTCTCACAACGTTAGATGAACGTGTGTGTACTGCAACGTGGACTGATTGTGATTGATTTGATCGAGATGTCTGAAGGAACTGACTGTCATTGTGATGGACGGTTCGTCTCTTCTGTATGTCAGTGCTAGAAAACTGTTAAAGATATTTATTTTAAATTTTGACTGGACATTTTCCAATGGATGATTATTGTGTAGTGAAATTCTGGAAAGGATCAGTGGGATCATTACCAAGATATTGCTCGGTAAGCTCAAATTCAGCATGCTCCTATTTCTTGGTTTTTGAAACAAGTGTGTAATTTCAAGCATGCTTTCTCAGTCTTGCTAAAGGCAACTAACGTTTTTTTGTTTTAGTCTTGTAGGGCATTCATTTTCCTTCAAAATGATATGCCACATGATGCATGTAGTATCTTCTCTAGAGGCACAATACACTCTCAAAAGAGCACTACCGGGTGTGTGTTTCTCTGCAGAAAATAAATTGTGTTGTGTTCTGTATAAACCTGGTAAGGGAAGAGTTAAACAAAAGTAATAATAATAATAATAATAATAATAATAATAATAATAATAATAATAATAATAATGATGATGTCAATGAAAATAATTTTAACACTAAATTAATATCAAATTAATAAAATAATAATAATAATAATAATAATAATAATAATAATAATAATAATAATAATAATAATAATAATAATAATCCTGCGACTGGGGAGCTGGAATCTTGGCCGGCCGTTGTCGAGTACTGATCAACTGCCATCAAAGTGGAGCTTCCAATGAGCTTCAACATAAACGTTTCACAAGATTCAAGCAGAATAAATGCACATGCATGCATGCTGCACTACACTGAACAGTCTTACACACAGTTCACACACCACCACTCTACATGCAAATGCAGGGCAGTTTCACTTGGCAGTAACCGGAAGCCAGGAATTCAGGGGCTGCATTACACACACTTCCAGTCATTCAAGATCTGGACCAAATCAATGAAACTCCCATGTATTTTTCTATTCTTTCTTACTTTTTTTTCCATTTTCATTTTCAATAGGAATAACTCCTCAAATTGAGATTCCATTCCTAGAAAGCAGTCAAATGTTTACAGACTTCTCAGGCATCACTTTCCAGAGATGTATGGAACAGTTACTCAAGTCGACTCAATGCCTCGCTGTGTAACAACTCCAGAATCACTACAGGGAAATTTATATATATTAATTACTGCCATAACTCCTTGTGTTGCATCAGGTAATGAGAACATGCTGTGTAATATTCATGAGACAACCTCTGTTTTCTAAAAGTCTGTTGATAGAAGAAAAAAAATTCAGGGACTGTGCGTGTCTGAAACATACCTCCAAAGTCAGTGCGTAAAAGGAATATGTATAGAATGCTCAGAGTCCCAACAATTAATTGATTAGGAACATACCTAAATAATCAACAGGTTTTCTAGGATGCCTGTTTTCAAAAAAGTTTTTTCCACAATGTGCGGATTTTTGTTTTGTGTAGTGAATAAAAGTTAAAACATTGTTTTCCTGCCAAAGTATACTTGGTTCTCCCTTTTTTACAGTTACTACAATGTAACTGTCATTGTTATGGTGGGCTACACAACATAACCCTATAACATAAAACAACACAGTCACTATTTGCACATACAGCTGTAGTAAACCGTCACAACAAGAGACACTTTTCATAATGGTCAGTAGGTGTCACTTTACTTTTCCACATCTTCCTGCAGTTCTGGTTCATAAGGTCACATTTTCTTATACACTACAAAACGTTCATACATAAAACTACGTTATTTTCAACAAAGGCAAAGAGAAAGAACAAATAACTAAACAACAAAAATTCATCTCATCATTTTCAAGCATTTAAAAAACATGACCTAGTTAGACCTGGAGAACAACTGATCAGGACTACTTCCAGCCAATAAGTTCATTCAGTAACTACCGAAGCAGAGGAAAAGTAGAGAGGGCATGTCAATTTAAAAGCTACCGAAGAAGGATAAAAAGTAGAGAGGATATGTGACTTATGTCACATGGTTCCAAAATGAGACGTTTACAGAGCTGCTCTAGCAGCCTCCCTCTGTAGACATGGTGATGGCACACGGAGACAGCTCTGGCACCGAGCCCTTCCCTGTTAGAGTCTGCCGAGTCCTACAGAGAGCTTCGTTGTCAAGGAGATGCGTGCAGGTTCAAGGGATGTCCCACTTCAAAATGCACTGGGCAGCCACACAGCTGGACACTACAACTCACCGACTCAGTCCATGGGACCAGGCTGTGGCCTGGGTGGGTGCCTCCACACAACACACGTTGAGCGTCACTTCGTGTTACATGGAGCAGAAGAAGAAACAGAAGCGACAAGACACAGTAGTCTGCACATCAAGCCCTCTGCACAGGTTTGAATTATCAAAGGAAGAAGGGGAAGTTAAGACAACATCATCATGTGCTGTACTATAGCAGGTCTCTTCTGCGCTGCAGTTGACTGTAGCGCTTCTGCAGCTCGCGCTCTCGCTCCATCTGGCGCTGCACGTCTTCCGTCAGAGACTGCAAGAGAGAAAGACAAGAGAGATTAATGACATCCATGTATGTTTTTCCTTATTCCTGACAAAAGTAAATAGAACTGAATGCACAAATTGCCTTTAAAACTTATTGAGATAACTAGTGAAAACCAGCACATGATGCCCTTGCTATGGCAACACACATGCACACACGAGTATTCACACAAACACACACACACACAAATATATGTGCACACACACACACACAATCATGTACACACACACAATCATGTACACACACACATATGCACACATACACTCACACAGGGACACTCAGGTCACACGCACACACACACACATATACACACAGGGACACACACACACACACACACACACAAATATATGTGGACACACACACACACAATCATGTACACACACACAATTATGTACACACACACACACACACACACACACAATCATGTACACACACACACACACACAATCATGTACACACACACAATCATGTAAACACACACAATCATGTACACACACACATATGCACACATACACACACACAGGGACACACACACACACACACACATGCACACAGGGACACACACACACACACACACACACAGGGACACACACAGGGACACACACACACACACAGGGACACACACACACACACACACACAGGGACACACACACACACAGTGTGTGTGTGTGTGTGTGTGTGTGTGTCCCTGTGTGTGTGTGTGTGTGTGTGTGTGTGTGTGTGCGAAAACTTTTTAATACCCAGGCCAAACAGTTCCTGAGAAAATGTCAGCAACAGAGTGTCTGATTTCCTTTCCTTGTCCATGGCTGAAATGCTGACCAGGTGGCTGTCTCTAAACTGGTTGACTGGCACTTTACAGACCGCCCATGAACACAGAGCAATCAAAAACTCAAACACCAGGAAAGAGGTAAAGTTAACAAAGCCAGGTCAAACTTCTCATACTCACCTCCAGGCGTTTAGGGATGGCTCCAATCTCGTGCTGGCGAAGGTTTTCGAAAGTGCGCAGCTCCACGTAGGTCTGCTCTATGTTGTCATAGAGGTCCTGCAGCTGCTTCACCTGCACCTGGTACCTGGACTGTCAGCAGAGCAGAGGGTTTTCATTACTCCCTCGTCTCACACCGCTGGCATTCACTGCCTCACATCAGCTCTCACTTCGCCCTGCCCGTGTTCACGTGGCTCTCAGCAAATCACCAACAGCACGCGATTCCCAATGTTTTACAAGCATTTCAATCTTTCCCACATGAATCTTGCCAAACAGGTGGCATTTCTAGCATGCTTGTCTTAAATCTGATTTTGCTGTCACAACTGTATTGGACAACTGGTTTGTTTTTATACACTGGCTGAATCCAATTTCACATGAACATTTTTGTCTCGAGTCAATTGACATGACTGAAAATATTCTGAGGTCAAGGAGATATATATGCAAGATTATTCTACATTGTGCCAGAGTTGCGATGGAGGGAGGCAGTCTCACTGCTGGGCAGCTTCCAGCCTGTCCACTGCCCACCCCCTGACAGGCAGCTTCCAGCCTGTCCACTGCCCGCCCCCTGACAGGCAGCTTCCAGCCTGTCCACTGCCCGCCCCCTGACAGGCAGCCTCCAGCCTGTCCACTGCCCGCCCCCTGACAGGCAGCCTCCAGCCTGTCCACTGCCCGCCCCCTGACAGGCAGCCTCCAGCCTGTCCACTGCCCGCCCCCTGACAGGCAGCCTCCAGCCTGTCCACTGCCCGCCCCCTGACAGGCAGCCTCCAGACTGTCCACTGCCCGCCCCCTGACAGGCAGTTCCCTGCAGCAGACAGCATTCCACACACGCGTTCCACCTGCTTTCGAGAGAACTCTCTACACACCTGGTAGCCTCCAAGAAGAATTTTGAGTTTCTTCTCCAGCTTGGCAGCGCGCCTGGCATCCCTCGTCATGTGGGAGCGATTCATCTGCACAGACAAAGCACCATGGAAGGACCAGATGCAGGCAGGAGAATGTTTCCATAGAACGCGACTCAAACTACTTGGAAAGTGATGTGTTACATGCAGGCAGGAAAGTGATGTGTTACATGCAGGCAGGAGAATGTTTCCATAGAACGCGACTCAAACTACTTGGAAAGTGATGTGTTACATGCAGGCAGGAAAGTGATGTGTTACATGCAGGCAGGAAAGTGATGTGTTACATGCATTTGACACTGGCAGCGACTCTGCAAGCACCATCATCAATTCCATTCAACATGTTTGGCAATTCTGCAAGCAATCTACTTCTCCTAATTGAGTCTTTAGAAATCCAAGCAATTGAAGAACAGCAACTGAACATTTCTGGAATACTAATAAAAATGATACAAGCAACTCCTTGGACTTTACAGACAGTAACAATGTGATGAAAAAGAATAACAATAATAATGACAATGAATGCAACAAAAACAATTAAGACCAACAACAGCATTGACAGAAGTGAAGTATCTTGATTTACACACAGACTCATTTACTCTTTCACTTCCAATCAATGTGAAAGTTTTCATGAGTATCATTCCATCATCAACAGCACGACACTATTCATTCTGAAGCAAACTGAAGCATAAAGGAGAAGTTGCTCATCAGACAGTGCTAAAATGCAAACACAGGCTCCTGTGCTGCCTATGCAAGCACTCTTATCCCAGCACACTCCACAAGACCTCACACCCAGCACTACCAGTACAGCAAGACCTCACACACAGCACTACCAGTACAGCAAGACCTCACACACAGCACTACCAGTACAGCAAGACCTCACACACAGCACTGCCAGCACAGCACAGCCAGCACAGCACAGCCAGTACAGCAAGACCTCACACACAGCACTGCCAGTACAGCAAGACCTCACACACAGCACTGCCAGTACAGCAAGACCTCACACACAGCACTGCCAGTACAGCAAGACCTCACACCCAGCACTGCCAGTACAGCAAGACATCACACACAGCACTGCCAGTACAGCAAGACCTCACACCCAGCACTGCCAGCACAGCACAGCACTGCCAGCACAGCAAGACATCACACACAGCACTGCCAGTACAGCAAGACCTCACACCCAGCACTGCCAGCACAGCACAGCACTGCCAGCACAGCAAGACATCACACACAGCACTGCCAGTACAGCAAGACCTCACACCCAGCACTGCCAGCACAGCACAGCACTGCCAGCACAGCAAGACATCACACACAGCACTGCCAGTACAGCAAGACCTCACACCCAGCACTGCCAGCACAGCACAGCACTGCCAGCACAGCAAGACATCACACACAGCACTGCCAGTACAGCAAGACCTCACACCCAGCACTGCCAGCACAGCAAGACTTCACACCCAGCACTGCCAGTACAGCACAGCATTGCCAGCACAGCAAGACATCACACACAGCACTGCCAGTACAGCAAGACTTCACACACAGCACTGCCAGTACAGCAAGACTTCACACACAGCACTGGAAACACAGCACTGCCAGCACAGCACTGCCAGTACAGCAAGACCTCACACACAGCACTGCCAGTACAGCAAGACCTCACACACAGCACAGCCAGTACAGCAAGACCTCACACACAGCACAGCCAGTACAGCAAGACTTCACACCCAGCACTACCAGTACAGCACAGCATTGCCAGCACAGCACTACCAGTACAGCAAGACCTCACACACAGCACTGCCAGTACAGCACTGCCAGCACAGCACTACCAGTACAGCAAGACCTCACACCCAGCACAGCCAGTACAGCAAGACCTCACACACAGCACAGCCAGTACAGCAAGACCTCACACACAGCACAGCCAGTACAGCAAGACTTCACACCCAGCACTACCAGTACAGCACAGCATTGCCAGCACAGCACTACCAGTACAGCAAGACCTCACACACAGCACTGCCAGTACAGCAAGACCTCACACACAGCACTGCCAGTACAGCAAGACCTCACACACAGCACTGCCAGTACAGCAAGACCTCACACACAGCACTGCCAGTACAGCAAGACCTCACACACAGCACTGCCAGTACAGCAAGACCTCACACACAGCACTGCCAGTACAGCAAGACTTCACACACAGCACTGCCAGTACAGCAAGACCTCACACCCAGCACTGCCAGTACAGCACTGCCAGTACAGCAAGACCTCACACACAGCACTGCCAGTACAGCAAGACCTCACACACAGCACTGCCAGTACAGCAAGACCTCACACACAGCACTACCAGTACAGCAAGACCTCACACACAGCACTGCCAGTACAGCAAGACCTCACACACAGCACTGCCAGTACAGCAAGACCTCACACACAGCACTACCAGTACAGCAAGACCTCACACACAGCACTGCCAGTACAGCACTGCCAGCACAGCACTGCCAGTACAGCAAGACCTCACACACAGCACTGCCAGTACAGCAAGAACTCACACACAGCACTGCCAGTACAGCAAGAACTCACACACAGCACTGCCAGTACAGCAAGACCTCACACACAGCACTGCCAGTACAGCAAGAACTCACACCCAGCACTGCCAGTACAGCACTGGAAACACAGCACTGCCAGTACAGCAAGACCTCACACACAGCACTGCCAGTACAGCAAGACCTCACACCCAGCACAGCCAGTACAGCAAGACTTCACACCCAGCACTGCCAGTACAGCACTGCCAGCACAGCACTGCCAGCACAGCACTGCCAGTACAGCACTGGAAACACAGCACTGCCAGTACAGCAAGACCTCACACACAGCACTGCCAGTACAGCAAGACCTCACACCCAGCACTGCCAGTACAGCAAGACTTCACACCCAGCACTGCCAGCACAGCACTGCCAGTACAGCACTGCCAGCACAGCACTGCCAGTACAGCACTGGAAACACAGCACTGCCAGTACAGCAAGACCTCACACCCAGCACTGCCAGTACAGCAAGACCTCACACCCAGCACTGCCAGTACAGCAAGACTTCACACACAGCACTGCCAGTACAGCAAGACCTCACACCCAGCACTGCCAGTACAGCAAGACCTCACACACAGCACTGCCAGTACAGCAAGACCTCACACACAGCACTGCCAGTACAGCAAGACCTCACACACAGCACTGCCAGTACAGCAAGACCTCACACACAGCACTGCCAGTACAGCAAGACCTCACACACAGCACTGCCAGTACAGCAAGACCTCACACACAGCACTGCCAGTACAGCAAGACCTCACACACAGCACTGCCAGTACAGCAAGACCTCACACACAGCACTGCCAGTACAGCAAGACCTCACACACAGCACTGCCAGTACAGCAAGACTTCACACCCAGCACTGCCAGTACAGCACTGCCAGCACAGCACTGCCAGTACAGCACTGCCAGCACAGCAAGACCTCACACCCAGCACAGCCAGTACAGCACTGCCAGCACAGCAAGACCTCACACACAGCACTGCCAGTACAGCACTGCCAGCACAGCAAGACCTCACACACAGCACTGCCAGTACAGCACTGCCAGCACAGCAAGACCTCACACACAGCACTGCCAGTACAGCAAGACCTCACACACAGCACTGCCAGTACAGCAAGACTTCACACACAGCACTGCCAGTACAGCACTGCCAGCACAGCAAGACCTCACACACAGCACTGCCAGTACAGCACTGCCAGCACAGCACTACCAGTACAGCAAGACTTCACACACAGCACTGCCAGTACAGCAAGACCTCACACCCAGCACAGCCAGTACAGCAAGACTTCACACACAGCACTACCAGTACAGCACTGCCAGCACAGCACTGCCAGCACAGCACTGCCAGTACAGCAAGACTTCACACACAGCACTGCCAGTACAGCAAGACCTCACACCCAGCACAGCCAGTACAGCAAGACTTCACACCCAGCACTGCCAGTACAGCAAGAACTCACACACAGCACTGCCAGTACAGCAAGACCTCACACACAGCACTGCCAGTACAGCAAGACCTCACTCCCAGCACTGCCAGTACAGCACTGCCAGCACAGCAAGACTTCACACCCAGCACTGCCAGTACAGCAAGACTTCACACACAGCACTGCCAGTACAGCAAGACCTCACACACAGCACTGCCAGTACAGCACTGCCAGTACAGCAAGACCTCACACACAGCACTGCCAGTACAGCAAGACTCACACACAGCACTGCCAGTACAGCAAGACCTCACACACAGCACTGCCAGTACAGCACTGCCAGTACAGCAAGACCTCACACACAGCACTGCCAGTACAGCAAGACTCACACACAGCACTGCCAGTACAGCAAGACTTCACACACAGCACTGCCAGTACAGCAAGACTTCACACACAGCACTGCCAGTACAGCAAGACCTCACACACAGCACTGCCAGTACAGCAAGACTTCACACACAGCACTGCCAGTACAGCAAGACCTCACACACAGCACTGCCAGTACAGCACTGCCAGCACAGCACTGCCAGTACAGCAAGACCTCACACACAGCACTGCCAGTACAGCAAGAACTCACACACAGCACTGCCAGTACAGCAAGACTTCACACACAGCACTGCCAGTACAGCAAGAACTCACACACAGCACTGCCAGTACAGCAAGACTTCACACACAGCACTGCCAGTACAGCACAGCATTGCCAGCACAGCACTACCAGCATAGCAAGACTTCACACAGCACTGCCAGTACAGCACAGCATTGCCAGCACAGCACTACCAGCACAGCACAGCCAGCACAGCACAGCCAGTACAGCAAGAACTCACACACAGCACTGCCAGCATAGCACAGCCAGCACAGCACAGCCAGTACAGCAAGAACTCACACACAGCACTGCCAGCACAGCACAGCCAGCACAGCAAGAACATACACACAGTACTGCCAGCACAGCACAGCACTGCCAGTACAGCAAGAACTCACACACAGCACTGCCAGCACAGCACAGCACAGCCAGCACAGCACAGCACTGCCAGTACAGCAAGAACTCACACACAGTACTGCCAGCACAGCACAGCACAGCCAGCACAGCACAGCACTGCCAGTACAGCAAGAACTCACACACAGCACTGCCAGCACAGCACAGCACAGCCAGCACAGCACAGCACTGCCAGTACAGCAAGAACTCACACACAGCACTGCCAGCACAGCACAGCACAGCCAGCACAGCACAGCCAGTACAGCAAGAACTCACACACAGCACTGCCAGCACAGCACAGCCAGCACAGCAAGAACATACACACAGTACTGCCAGCACAGCACAGCACTGCCAGTACAGCAAGAACTTACACACAGTACTGCCAGCACAGCACAGCACAGCCAGCACAGCACAGCACTGCCAGTACAGCAAGAACTCACACACAGCACTGCCAGTACAGCACAGCCAGCACAGCACAGCACAGCACAGCCAGCACAGCAAGACCTCACACACAGCACTACCAGCACAGCACAGCACAGCCAGCACAGCAAGAACTCACACACAGCACTACCAGCACAGCACTGCCAGCACAGCAAGACCTCACACACAGCACTGCCAGCACAGCACAGCACAGCCAGCACAGCAAGACCTCACACACAGCACTACCAGCACAGCACAGCCAGCACAGCACAGCACAGCCAGCACAGCAAGACCTCACACACAGCACTACCAGCACAGCACAGCCAGCACAGCAAGACCTCACACACAGCACTACCAGCACAGCACAGCCAGCACAGCACAGCACTGCCAGTACAGCAAGACCTCACACACAGCACTACCAGCACAGCACAGCACTGCAGCGCAGCAAGACGGGTCACACAGCTCACCTCCAGGCGCTTATCCAGGGACTCGATGCGCTCCTTCTTGGAGGCCAGGTTTGCGCGTGTGTAGCGCCCCTGTGAGGGCAGGAAGAGCACCTGTGAGTAGCACTCCTCCCACACCTGTGCAAAGGCCTCCTGTGACAGGTCGCCGTGACCCATGCCTTCCTTCACCATCTTCATCTCCACAGCCAGCAGCTCCTTGGCCTGGAAGAGCACACAGGCAGCGCTGTCATTTACGCCATGGTGAGATGCAACACACTCCAGTCACTTACAGAACAAACAGCAGTCATGTGCAATACTTTAGTAACACACTACACCTGTCACACCTCACACCAGTTACACACCAGTTACACACCAGTTACGCACATAACACATCAGACACATAAAGAAAACAGCCAATTAATACTCTCACACACAGATAGCATCTCAGTCCAAAACTAGTGAGCACAGCTGTGGAAGGAGAACTTGGTATTTATGAACGTCTGCATCATTTTGAAAGGAGGAAGCCTCCCGGTTTTGCCACAGTGGTTCAGTCCAGGCATTCTACTGAGTATGAAATACATGGACCAAATCAGGCATGAGGTAGAGCCACAAATCATAATAACTGTGAATACCAAAGAATGAAGAAAAGGAACTGGAAGGTGAAAAGGGAGAGGAGGAGAGAGAGAAAAACAGGAGGAAGAATAGAAGCAGATGGAGGAGAAGTAGACTGAACTGAAGGAGCAGGAGGAGTGGTAGAAAGAAAGCACCACAGCCTGTCAGCACCATGGCCTGTCAGCACCACAGCCTGTCAGCACCACAGCCTGTCAGCACCACAGCCTGTCAGCACCACAGCCTGTCAGCACCATGGCCTGGCTGTCAGCACCACGGCCCGTCAGCACCACAGCCCGTCAGCACCATGGCCCGTCAGCACCACAGCCTGGTGTCAGCACCACAGTCGGTCAGCACCATGGCCTGTCAGCACCACAGCCTGGCTGTCAGCACCACAGCCTGTCAGCACCACAGCCTGTCAGCACCACAGCCTGTCAGCACCACAGCCTGACAGCACCACGGCCTGTCAGCACCACAGCCTATCAGCACCAACAATGGTGTTGAGGCAACTGACAACCACACCGACACATGACAACCTTGTGGATGCAGAAAGCTGCAGGACTCACAGCCTCCAGCTCGTCCTCTGTGAACTTGTCATAGGGGTGCTGGTCCAGGAAGGCAACATGTCCCGCCTGGTTGACCACGGCCCGCTGGGGCACCGCCTTCTTGCTGCCCGGCGTCACCCCCATCTGTGCAGGGGTGGGGCTGTAGAGCGTGTCGAAGTGCGACATGGACAGCATCTCCTGCTTGATCAGCTCCTCCGCCTGCAGCATGGGATAGGGCACAGTGAAGACAAACCAGGCACACACACAGAGGAACCGTCACAGTGAAGACAGGCACACACACAGAGGAACTGTCACAGTGAAGACAAACCAGGCACACACACAGAGGAACTGTCACAGTGAAGACAGGAACACATACAGAGGAACTGTCACAGTGAAGACAGGAACACATACAGAGGAACTGTCACAGTGAAGACAGGCACACATACAGAGGAACTGTCACAGTGAAGACAGGCACAGAGACAAAAGAACTGTCACAGTGAAGACAGGCACACACACAGAGGAACTGTCACAGTGAAGACAGGCACACACACAGAGGAACTGTCACAGTGAAGACAGGCACACACACAGAGGACCTGTCACAGTGAAGACAGGCACAGAGACAGAAGAACTGTCACAGTGAAGACAGGCACACACACAGAGGAACCGTCACAGTGAAGACAGGCACACACACACAGAGGAACTGTCACAGTGAAGACAGGCACACACACAGAGGAACCGTCACAGTGAAGACTGGCACACACACACAGAGGAACTGTCAAAGTGAAGACAGGCACACATACAGAGGAACTGTCACAGTGAAGACAGGCACACACAGAGGAACTGTCACAGTGAAGACAGGCACACACACAGAGGAACTGCCACAGTGAAGACAGGCACAGAGACAGAAGAACTGTCACACTGAAGACAGGCACAGAGACAGAAGAACTGTCACACTGAAGACAGGCACAGAGACAGGAAAATCTGCCACAGCGGAATGCAACAGAGGTACCATGACAAGGGCACAGTCTCCGAGGAGAGAATGAACACAGAATTCAAACTCAAAGTAGTTTTTTTTACATATCAAAATGCATTGCAGTATACATTTGTAGAAGTTAGCTTGGTTTCTTTTGCAACAGATGCAGGTGATGTTGTAAATTAATGAATGAATGGCACAGCCACAACATTACGTTAATGACATTTATTAATCTGCCCAGAATCAAATGTGGATTTGTATGGTCAAATGAGTTGGAATATCACTGCAGCCATGTCGAGCTATGGGCAACAAACATGTGCCTGGCCAGGTCCTCTCCTCCCATGTGAAATTCCAGATGTAAAATTCCAGACAAGCACCAATAAAGGCTACAGGAGCACAAGACAAGTGACTGACCTTCTGCAGGTCTGTGAGAGGGGGGTCTCCAGGCCCAGGGTAGCGTATGATGTCATTGTTGGTGTCACTGGGACGAGGCAGGGAGCGCTGCACGGCCTGGGAGCGCAGTCGCAGCTCGCGCAGTCTGACTGCCTCGCGCTCCCGTTGTCCCTTGGCATCGAGGTCTGACTGGTCCTCCACCCTCTCCTCCACATCCATGGGCTCCTCCCTCCCCTCAGCCCCCGCCCCCTCGTCGTCCGGCACCACTATCTCGTAGTCGTTCTTTGGCTGCGGCAGTCCTGCCAGCTTGCGCCGCAACTGATCCTTCAGCTCTCTCTGCAGTAACACAACACTCAAGGTCAGTCTCTGGGGGCTTAGAACACTAGCAAGGTCAGTCTCTGGGGGCTTAGAACACTAGCAAGGTCAGTCTCTGGGGGCTTAGAACACTGGCAAGGTCAGTCTCTGGGGGCTTAGAACATTGGCAAGGTCAGTCTCTGGGGGCTTAGAACATTGGCAAGGTCAGTCTCTGGGGGCTTAGAACATTGGCAAGGTCAGTCTCTGGGGGGTTAGAACATTGGCAAGGTCAGTCTCTGGGGGCTTAGAACATTGGCAAGGTCAGTCTCTGGGGGCTTAGAACATTGGCAAGGTCAGTCTCTGGGGGGTTAGAACATTGGCAAGGTCAGTCTCTGGGGGCTTAGAACACTGGCAAGGTCAGTCTCTGGGGGCTTAGAACAGAGATCCATCATGGAAGGTGATGTTCACCACCTTGTGTACAAGACACACTACACACCTGGTGTATAAGACAAACTACACACCTGGTGTACAAGACACACTACACACCTGGTGTACAAGACACACTACACACTTGGTGTACAAGACACACTACACACCTGGTGTACAAGACACACTACACACCTGTGTACAAGACACACTACACATCTGGTGTACAAGACAAACTACACACCTGGTGTACAAGACACACTACACACCTGCTGTACAAGACACACTACACACCTGGTGTAACAGACACACTACACACCTGGTGTACATGACACACTACACACCTGGTGTACATGACACACTACACACCTGGTGTAACAGACACACTACACACCTAGTGTACAAGACACACTACACACCTGGTGTAACAGACACACTACACACCTGGTGTAACAGACACACTACACACCTGGTGTACAAGACACACTACACACCTGGTGTACAAGACAAACTACACACCTGGTGTACAAGACACACTACACACCTGGTGTACACGACACACTACACACCTGGTGTAACAGACACACTACACACCTGGTGTAACAGACACACTACACACCTGGTGTAACAGACACACTACACACCTGGTGTAACAGACACACTACACACCTGGTGTACAAGACACACTACACACCTGGTGTACACGACACACTACACACCTGGTGTAACAGACACACTACACACCTGGTGTACAAGACACACTACACACCTGGTGTAACAGACACACTACACACCTGGTGTACAAGACACACTACACACCTGGTGTACAAGACACACTACACACCTGGTGTACACGACACACTACACACCTGGTGTAACAGACACACTACACACCTGGTGTACAAGACACACTACACACCTGTGTACAAGACACTACACACCTGGTGTACAAGACACACTACACACCTGGTGTATAAGACAAACTACACACCTGGTGTACAAGACACACTACACACCTGGTGTACAAGACACACTACACACTTGGTGTACAAGACACACTACACACCTGGTGTAACAGACACAGTACACACCTGGTGTACACGACACACTACACACCTGGTGTAACAGACACACTACACACCTGGTGTAACAGACACACTACACACCTGGTGTAACAGACACACTACACACCTGGTGTACAAGACACACTACACACCTGGTGTACAAGACACACTACACACCTGGTGTAACAGACACACTACACACCTGGTGTACAAGACACACTACACACCTGGTGTAACAGACACACTACACACCTGGTGTACAAGACAAACTACACACCTGGTGTAACAGACACACTACACACCTGGTGTAACAGACACACTACACACCTGGTGTACAAGACACACTACACACCTGGTGTACACGACACACTACACACCTGGTGTACACGACACACTACACACCTGGTGTAACAGACACACTACACACCTGGTGTACAAGACACACTACACACCTGGTGTACAAGACAAACTACACACCTGGTGTAACAGACACACTACACACCTGGTGTACACGACACACTACACACCTGGTGTACAAGACACACTACACACCTGGTGTACAAGGCACACTACACACCTGGTGTACAAGACACACTACACACCTGGTGTAACAGACACACTACACACCTGGTGTACACGACACACTACACACCTGGTGTAACAGACACACTACACACTTGGTGTACAAGACACACTACACACCTGGTGTACAAGACACACTACACACCTGGTGTACAAGACACACTACACACCTGGTGTAACAGACACACTACACACCTGGTGTACAAGACACACTACACACCTGGTGTAACAGACACACTACACACCTGGTGTACAAGACACACTACACACCTGGTGTACAAGACACACTACACACTTGGTGTACAAGACACACTACACACCTGGTGTAACAGACACACTACACACCTGGTGTACAAGACACACTACACACCTGGTGTAACAGACACACTACACACCTGGTGTACACGACACACTACACACCTGGTGTACACGACACACTACACACCTGGTGTACAAGACACACTACACACCTGGTGTACACGACACACTACACACCTGGTGTACACGACACACTACACACCTGGTGTACAAGACACACTACACACCTGGTGTAACAGACACACTACACACCTGGTGTACAAGACAAACTACACACCTGGTGTACACGACACACTACACACCTGGTGTACAAGACACACTACACACCTGGTGTAACAGACACACTACACACCTGGTGTACAAGACAAACTACACACCTGGTGTACAAGACACACTACACACCTGGTGTAACAGACACACTACACACCTGGTGTACAAGACACACTACACACCTGGTGTACAAGACACACTACACACCTGGTGTACAAGACACACTACACACCTGGTGTACAAGACACACTACACACCTGGTGTACAAGACACACTACACACCTGGTGTACAAGACACACTACACACCTGGTGTAACAGACACACTACACACCTGGTGTACAAGACACACTACACACCTGGTGTAACAGACACACTACACACCTGGTGTACAAGACACACTACACACCTGGTGTACAGACACACTACACACCTGGTGTACACAGACACACTACACACCTGGTGTAACAGACACACTACACACCTGGTGTACAAGACACACTACACACCTGGTGTAACAGACACACTACACACCTGGTGTAACAGACACACTACACACCTGGTGTACAAGACACACTACACACCTGGTGTAACAGACACACTACACACCTGGTGTAACAGACACACTACACACCTGGTGTAACAGACACACTACACACCTGGTGTACAAGACACACTATACACCTGGTGTACAGACACACTACACACCTGGTGTACAAGACACACTACACACCTGGTGTACAAGACACACTACACACCTGGTGTACAAGACACACTACACACCTGGTGTACAAGACACACTACACACCTGGTGTACAAGACACACTACACACCTGGTGTAACAGACACACTACACACCTGGTGTACAAGACACACTACACACCTGGTGTACAAGACACACTACACACCTGGTGTACAAGACACACTACACACCTGGTGTACAAGACACACTACACACCTGGTGTACAAGACACACTACACACCTGGTGTACACAGACACACTACACACCTGGTGTACAAGACACACTACACACCTGGTGTAACAGACACACTACACACCTGGTGTACAAGACACACTACACACCTGGTGTACACAGACACACTACACACCTGGTGTACAGACACACTACACACCTGGTGTACAAGACACACTACACACCTGGTGTACAGACACACTACACACCTGGTGTACAAGACAGACTACACACCTGGTGTACACGACACACTACACACCTGGTGTACAAGACACACTACACACCTGGTGTACAAGACACACTACACACCTGGTGTACAAGACACACTACACACCTGGTGTACACAGACACACTACACACCTGGTGTACAAGACACACTACACACCTGTGTACAAGACACACTACACACCTGGTGTACAAGACCAGCACTACACACCTGGTGTAACAAGACACACTACACACCTGGTGTACAAGACACACTACACACCTGGTGTAACAGACACACTACACACCTGGTGTACAAGAAGCACTACACACCTGGTGTACACAACACACTACACACCTGGTGTACACGACACACTACACACCTGGTGTACAAGACACACTACACACCTGGTGTACAAGACACACTACACACCTAGTGTACAAGACACTACACACCTGGTGTACAAGACACACTACACACCTGGTGTACAAGACACACTACACACTTGGTGTACAAGACACACTACACACTTGATGTAACAGACACACTACACACCTGGTGTACAAGACACACTACACACCTGGTGTACAAGACACACTACACACCTGGTGTAACAGACACACTACACACCTGGTGTAACAGACACACTACACACCTGGTGGTACTGGTCGTGCTGCAGGTCCTCCTCCTCTGTGTTGATGTGCAGCTTGTCCCGCACTGGAGTGCGCAGTGGCGTCTGCCCTGCCTCTGTCCTGGGAGTGATCATCCCCGGCTTCGGAGTCAGGCCTGCAATGGAATGACTGACTGAATGAAGCAATGAACCAATGAATGAATAAATGAATGAATGGAGTTCTTCCTCCTATCAGTCTATGCAGGCCATGTAAGGCCATGTAAGGCTATGTAGGGCCATTGTAAGGCCATGTAAGGCCATGTAAGGCTATGTAGGGCCATGTAGGGCCATGTAAGGCCATGTAGGGCCATGTAGGGCCATGTAAGGCTATGTAGGGCCATTGTAAGGCCATGTAAGGCCATGTAAGGCTATGTAGGGCCATGTAAGGCTATGTAAGGCCATGTAAGGCCATGTAAGGCCATGTAAGGCCATGTAAGGCCATGTAAGGCCATGTAAGGCCATGTAAGGCCATGTAAGGCCATGTAAGGCTATGTAAGGCTATGTAAGGCCATGTAAGGCCATGTAAGGCCATGTAAGGCCATGTAAGGCCATGTAAGGCCATGTAAGGCCATTGTAAAAAAAAAGACGAGCTGGTTACAGTAAGAACATGCCTAGTTATTCCCCTTGTACAAATTGTGCAGGGAGACATAAGGATCCATTCTAGTCCTCAACCTGTGGGGGTGGGGGGGTGGTGGGGGTGGTGGTGGTGGGGGGTGGTAGTGGGGGGTGGTAGTGGGGGGTGGGGGGGTGGGAGGGTGGGGGGGTGGGAGGGTGGAAGTGAAGAAGTACTGCCGTGGTCCTTGCAGACACGGAATGACATCTGTTGGCATATCAACAACACAGTCCACTTACAAATGCACCATGCCTGATTTTTATTTAAAGAGTCTGAAAGTTCAGCATGATGTCCTTTCACAAAAGGTATATGAATAGCATCAATCAAAAGCCATGCATTCTTGTACAGAGAGAAGTAGCTTGGCCTTCCTTTCACAAATACACATGCACGCACTCACACACACACATACACACTTGCACACACACGCACACACAAATGCACACACACACATACAAACACACACACACCATATATACACACACACACACAAACACAAACACACAGGGTCAAGTACACCTACCTGTGTCGGTGCCAGGAGTGCGGAAGGGCGTGGACAGCACAGTGTTTGGAGTCTGGGCAGACTGGTGGCGTGGAGTGACTCCGCTGAAGTCACTGTTGTTTAGTGGCGTGTTCAGGCCTCCCTTCAGCGGCGTGTCCACGTTGGTCAGCGCCATGATGTTCTGTGCCTCCTGTCCACAACACACCAACAGTTGTGTGAAACACATTGAGAGGATGTCACCAGAAATATATATGGCAAGAAAAACCTGCAGCTCTCTCTCTTTCTCTCTCTCTCACACACACACACACACACACACACACACACACACACACACACACACACACTAAAACCAGCAAATAATAAGGAAAAGCAAAGTAGAAACACGTGTGTAAGTGTACATGCACACACACTTACTAGTGTCTCTCTAGCACAGGAGTTACTGAATGGACTTGGAGTTGGGCCGAGTCTGAGACTGACAATGGCCGCATCATGAAAGGTGTACAGAGATGGTTGTACTGCACATTTTACATCTGTCACTCCAACACTGGAATCAAAACTGCACCAGAACTTTGGTGTATGGGTCATCATGCTTGAGTCAAGTGCTCCATGACTTTCACACTACTTGTTTGAATGTCAGTGCTACTGTGAAGTCTTCCATTACCCTTTTTGTCCCTGGCATGCACTGCATGCAAATTAAGGATATCCATGGGGGGAGAAGTTCACTAGTGATAGCCAACTCAGCATCTGAAGCGGTGCATGACTACATTATTACAGAGCACTGTACCTGCAGGATGTTGTCCTGGGCAGCGGGGGTACGAGGGGTGCGTAGAGGACCCATGTTGGGGGTCAGGGAGTAGTCCTGCAGTAGGCCCCTGCTGGCGGCATCCCCCGCCCCATCCACCTGCTGTCTTGCCATCTCACTGGCCTGGCCCACCTTCACCACCTGTAACACACACAGCGCTGTCACACCTGTCGTGTTACTAATATGCCTGTAACACACACAGCACTGTCACACCTGTCGTGTTACTAATATGCCTGTAACACACACAGCACTGTCACACCTGTCGTGTTACTAATATGCCTGTAACACACACAGAGCTGTCACACCTGTCGTGTTACTAATATGTCTGTAACACACACAGAGCTGTCACACCTGTCGTGTTACTAATATGCCTGTAACACACACAGCGCTGTCACACCTGTCGTGTTACTAATATGTCTGTAACACACACAGAGCTGTCACACCTGTCGTGTTACTAATATGTCTGTAACACACACAGAGCTGTCACACCTGTTGTGTTACTAATATGCCTGTAACACACACAGAGCTGTTACACCTGTCGTGTTACTAATATGCCTGTAACACACACAGCGCTGTCACACCTGTCGTGTTACTAATATGCCTGTAACACACACAGCGCTGTCACACCTGTCGTGTTACTAATATGCCTGTAACACACAGAGCTGTTACACCTGTCGTGTTACTAATATGCCTGTAACACACACAGAGCTGTTACACCTGTCGTGTTACTAATATGCCTGTAACACACACAGCGCTGTCACACCTGTCGTGTTACTAATATGCCTGTAACACACACAGCGCTGTCACACCTGTCGTGTTACTAATATGCCTGTAACACACACAGCGCTGTCACACCTGTCGTGTTACTAATATGCCTGTAACACACACAGAACTGTCATACCTGTTGTGTTACTAATATGTCTGTAACACACACAGCGCTGTCATACCTGTTGTGTTACTAATATGCCTGTAACACACACAGTGCTATCACACCTGTCGTGTTACTAATATGCCTGTATCACACACCTGTTGTGTTACTAATATGCCTGTAACACACACAGAACTGTCATACCTGTCTCATTACTCAACAAGATCGCTCATCAAGAAAGACAAGAAGGGCAAAGCCCATACGACTCACATGCTTGACCTTGACCTTTACATGACCTTGACCTTCAGATGACCTTCAAGGTCAAGGTCAAACAACTAAACCTACCAATGACATCATACACTAAGAAATGCTTTACACATTTTTCCTAACAAAATACATGTGACCTTGACCCAAGGTCAAGGTCATCCAAGGTCATGCAACACAAGCTGTTAAATCAAGACATAGGAAGCACAATGGTGCTTATTGGCACTTTCTACCATGAGATATGGTCACTTTTAGTGGTTCACTACCCCATTTTGGTCACATTTCATAAGGGTCAAAGTGACCTTGACCTTGATGATATGTGACCAAATGTGTCTCATGATGAAAGTATAACATGTGCCCCACATAATTATTAAGTTTGAAACAGTTATCTTCCATAGTCAAGGTCACCTCAAAATATGTATACAATCCAACTTTGAAGAGCTCCTGTGACCTTGACCTTGAAGCAAGGTCAACGAAACTGGTATCAAAAGATAGGGCTTACTTTGCCCTATATACCATATATAGGTGAGGTATCCAATCTCAAAAACTTCAGAGAAAATTGAGAAAATGTGAAAAATGACTGTTTTTTAGACAACATTTATGGCCCCTGCGACCTTGACCTTGAAGCAAGGACAAGTCACTATGTATGTTTTTTGAGGCCTTGTCATCATACACCATCATGCCAAATTGGGTGTTGATAGACTTAATAGTCTCCGAGAAAAATCCAACGTTAAAGTTTTTAACGGACGCCCGGACGCCCGGACGCTCGGACGGACGACACGGGTGAGTACATAGACTCACTTTTGCTTCGCATGTGAGTAAAAAAACAAAGGAGAGGAGGAGGAGGAGGAGGAGGAGGAGGAGGAGGAGGAGGAGGAGGAGGAGGAGGAGGAGGAGGAGGAGGAGGAGGAGGAGGAGGAGAAGAAGAAGAAGAAAAAGAAGAAGAGCAGGAGGAGGAGGAGGAGGAGGAGAATTGTACCAAAAAGACCCAGTAGGGAACAGAAAGATTCACAAGCTGCTTACCTCTTCCAGTTCAGCATCAGAAATCTGTGGTGCAGGAAGAACCAGTTTGCTTCGCTTCTTTACAGGCTCTGAAAAGCTGTTGAAAGAAAGTGTTGTTACCATCATCATCATTGCTTTCATCATTATCATTGTTATTTTTATCATCATAATTTAAGTTATCATGCTGTGGCAATATTAGCAGTTATAAACAACTTTCCTCATGTCCAAACGTACTTGGAGATTTTCCAAGCAAGCAATGTTTACTTATGTCAACAGCATGTGCATGGCAGCAAATTCACTTCTTATGAAAGTCTGCCATGACACAAAGCAACCGCTCTCATCATCACTGAAGTCCTGCTTGCAGCGAAGAGGACGTCGGTGTCATTGCATGTGGGACTGCAGGCCAAACTCTGATGCCCAGGGGGTCTTTTTTGGCCTGCCATTTCCACCTGAGGCTGGCCAGGCACTTCACTACACGTCAAAGACCATGGTGCCTCTGTGAGGCTGGCCAGGCACTTCACTTCACGTCAAAGACCATGGTGCCTCTGTGAGGCTGGCCAGGCACTTCACTTCACGTCAAAGACCATGGTGCCTCTGTGAGGCTGGCCAGGCACTTCACTTCACGTCCAAGACCATGGTGCCTCTGTGAGGCTGGCCAGGCACTTCACTTCACGTCCAAGACCATGGTGCCTCTGTGAGGCTGGCCAGGCACCACGGTGCCTCTGTGGGTGAGCTGCCTCCAAGTGCTGCAGGCAGCAGTCAAAGCTTCCCGCCTGATGACAGGAATGTTGCAGGACCGCAGTGTGTTTCTGAGCATGTCCTTATAACGCCTGGTTGGACCACCTTGCCAATATGTGCCTTGAGCCAGTTCAGCACAGAGGAGTTGCTTTAGTGGGCAGCTAGGGCCAGTCCACCTCAGGGCCAGCATGGTCAAGGCCTCTATGCCTGGCAGGCTGGCACGTCGGAGTGCCTCCTGGTTGGTCTTTGCGAAGCAAGCGCTCCAGACAGAGAGACCGACACAAGTCACCCCACTGCTGAAGGAAAGCTCACTCACTTGGTCTGGCTGGCAATGGCTCCCGGCAGGTCATTCTCCTTTCTCTTCTTCTGCTTCTGCTTGTCTTTCTTGCGGTCTCGCTGTTGAAGGAATACCAGTCACATCAGCCTAAGTCCAACCAAATGCACTGCCACTTATCACTGATGACTGGGGGAGAATTATAGAAGGAACAGGAGGAAGATTTGAGTAATAAACAAATGCATGAATGGAGCATTTTAATATGCAAGCTGCTCTATGATTACATGTGCAGAGACTTTATTCCATGTCCATCTGGCATCGGACAGAGAATGGTAAACCAGTGATCACCATAGAATAGCATGGAATATAGTTGAATGATAAAGTAAGAACAAACGATACTACACGGCTTCTCACGTAACGTTGTGGTTTGGGCAGACAATTCCTGCCAGGTGATCTCCTTGTACTCTCTGGCCAAGCTCGTGAGCAGAGTGTTCGCCTGGTTAGGAACAGCCTTAAGATGCTTATCTAAAATCATGTGAAGAACCCACCTCCTCCTTGGTGCTTCTAAGCTCTCCATCCAGATTCTGCTGCCGCAGCCGCTTGTAGTTGGGTTCCAGGGGGTCGAACCTTTCATCAGAGGTGTCGTAGAACCCTGGCAATGCAAACAGGAATTTTACAAGTCAGGGGCCAGTAAAGGTTGATACAGATGGCAACACATTGTCTCTCAAAACCAAAGCTCAGTTTGAAAAACTCTCCATAACAGAGCTCAGTTTGTCAAGACCCCATACAATGTTCTCAATGGTTAACACTTGACAACACTTGTAACAAGGTGTAAAGCAAACATATATTACAGGTGCAGTTTCATCTGTGTTTCCAACAACTGTTGAATTAATGCAGTCAAACCTGTTTCTAAGAGGCCACGTGGCCAGACCCAACACCAGTGAGGAGCAAACTCTATGGCAACCTGGAGGAGCTGCGGAGAACAGCTGCATTTGTGCGATCGTAAAATGAAATCATCTTTCGGTGACCGCTCTTTCTTTGCCTCCGCTCGTCTGGAACTCTCTCCCTGCTAATCTTCGTCTGTATCCCTCTTCCGAGTCTGACTTTTTCCGCGCTGATCTAAAGACACACCTGTTCTCTCTTGCATACACATCTGCCAAATAGCCCCCCCCTCCCTCCCACTGACCCCACCCGCTCAACTTCACAGCTCCCCGTACATATTCTCGTAATTGTATTTTGTAAATATTTTGTTTTTGATTCACTTATCTCGTTTGTGTTTGCTTGCTTGTTTGTTCTCTTCATTTGCTTATTTCATTCTTGTTTAGATTGTCGATTGGTTGTCTGCTTGCTTGTTTATTTTGTTCGATTATTTAGCCTGCTTGTTTGTTTATTTTCTTTTGTTGTATGCTTGCTTCAACTGTGTTTGATTATTCTGCCTGCTTGCTTGTTAATGTTATGTGTTTGTATGCTTGCTCTGATTGTACGTGATTTTGCTGCTAGTGTTGATTGCCTACGTGATTTGCTTGTATCTGATTGTCTGCTTGTGATGTGTGAACGAGATTGTAAAGCGCTTAGAGCTCACCTGAGAATAAGTGCTATAGAAATTCCCATTATTATTAAGAAGAAGAAGAGAGTGAAGAAAAGGTTACTGATCCATTTGTGTTAAAGGGACATAACTCACCTCAACAGATCTCACACCCTTCTGCACTCCCCTGTTGGTCAAAGCAGCCAAAAATATGGAAACTATGAACACTTAAAGAGAGAGTTGGAGGTAGAGAGAGAGGGGGAGAGAGAGAGAGAGAAAGAGAGAGAGAGAGAGAGAGAGAGAGAAATAGAGAGAGAGAGAGACAGAGAGACAGAGAGATAGAGAGAGAGAGAGAGGGAGACAGAGAGAGAGAGAGACAGAGAGAGAGAGACAGAGAGATAGAGAGAGAGAACACTCTGGACACTGGATGCTGAGAGAGCTCGGGCTCCGAGAACTTGGGCTAGAACATTTTTTGGGGGATGAGGGTGGTGGAGAGAGAGGGAGGGAGGGAGAGAGAGAGAGAGAGAGAGAGAGAGAGAGAGAGAGAGAGAGAGAGAGAGAGAGAGAGAGAGAGAGAGAGGGAGAGAGAGAGGGAGAGAGAGGAGGGGTAGAGCTCTGGAGTGCCTACGTCATGTCATTCTGAAGTTTTTTACGTCACGTGTTGCATCATTTATGTGTTTCTGTATTAACTGAAGAAGGGCGTATGCCCGAAAGCCTTTTGATTTTGGTGTTTGTCGTGTGTTTTTTTCTTATTAATAACCAAACTCTACTGTCTCACCTACCAAGCTACCCTGCAAACAATTCCCACACCAAACTCTACTGTCTCACCTACCAAGCTACCCTGCAAACAATTCCCACACCAAACTCTACTGTCTCACCTACCAAGCTACCCTGCAAACAATTCCCACACCAAACTCTACTGTCTCACCTACCAAGCTACCCTCCAAACAATTCCCACACCAAACTCTACTGTCTCACCTACCAAGCTACCCTGCAAACAATTCCCACACCAAACTCTACTGTCTCACCTACCAAGCTACCCTCCAAACAATTCCCACACCAAACTCTACTGTCTCACCTACCAAGCTACCCTGCAAACAATTCCCACACCAAACTCTACTGTCTCACCTACCAAGCTACCCTCCAAACAATTCCCACACCAAACTCTACTGTCTCACCTACCAAGCTACCCTCCAAACAATTCCCACACCAAACTCTACTGTCTCACCTACCAAGCTACCCTCCAAACAATTCCCACACCAAACTCTACTGTCTCACCTACCAAGCTACCCTGCAAACAATTCCCACACCAAACTCTACTGTCTCACCTACCAAGCTACCCTGCAAACAATTCCCACACCAAACTCTACTGTCTCACCTACCAAGCTACCCTCCAAACAATTCCCACACCAAACTCTACTGTCTCACCTACCAAGCTACCCTCCAAACAATTCCCACACCAAACTCTACTGTCTCACCTACCAAGCTACCCCCAAACAATTCCCACACCAAACTCTACTGTCTCACCTACCAAGCTACCCTCCAAACAATTCCCACACCAAACTCTACTGTCTCACCTACCAAGCTACCCTCCAAACAATTCCCATAGCCCCCCAGCTTCCAAAACCACCAGGGTACGTGAGAGATGGAGCACCCCAGTGTAATCAGGAGACTGCAGATTTGATCTCCACTTGGGGTCCCTAAACCCTTCCCCCTCCACTCCACTAGGGGTCCCTAAACCTTTCCCCCTCCACTCCACTAGGGATCCCTACACCTTTCCCCCTCCACTCCACTAGGGGTCCCTAAACCTTTCCCCCTCCACTCCACTAGGGATCCCTACACCTTTCCCCCTCCACTCCACTAGGGATCCCTACACCTTTCCCCTCCACTCCACTAGGGGTCCCTAAACCTTTCCCCCTCCACTCCACTAGGGGTCCCTACACCTTTCCCCCTCCACTCCACTAGGGGTCCCTAAACCTTTCCCCCTCCACTCCACTAGGGGTCCCTAAACCCTTCCCCCTCCACTCCACTAGGGATCCCTACACCTTTCCCCTCCACTCCACTAGGGGTCCCTAAACCTTTCCCCCTCCACTCCACTAGGGGTCCCTAAACCTTTCCCCCTCCACTCCACTAGGGGTCCCTACACCTTTCCCCCTCCACTCCACTAGGGGTCCCTAAACCTTTCCCCCTCCACTCCACTAGGGGTCCCTAAACCTTTCCCCCTCCACTCCACTAGGGATCCCTACACCTTTCCCCCTCCACTCCACTAGGGGTCCCTAAACCTTTCCCCCTCCACTCCACTAGGGGTCCCTAAACCTTTCCCCCTCCACTCCACTAGGGGTCCCTACACCTTTCCCCCTCCACTCCACTAGGGGTCCCTACACCTTTCCCCCTCCACTCCACTAGGGGTCCCTACACCTTTCCCCCTCCACTCCACTAGGGGTCC
>JAWQFJ010029865.1:17500-22500 GCA_034096865.1 Theodoxus fluviatilis | reverse complement strand
CACACACACACACACACACACACACACACACACACACACACATACACACAAACACACACACACAGACAGACACAGATGCACATCATAGATTCACGTACACACATATGCACATGTTTATAAATACATTTACACAACTTACCGTCTTCATCCATATCCACAGGGTCAGGGCGGGCAGGCTTGGTTTCAGGGTTGGGGTCAATCTCTCCAGGCTTGAGCTTGCGCGGGTCATCTTCCGTGTCCTGCTCTCGATTCTGGGCCTTGTCTCTGTCAGCACAGCAAGCGGTCAGCCAGGGGAACCCATGAACCCTTCTCACACAGGTGCACCTCCACCACTATTCACCCTCATTCTTAGTGGGCCTTGTCTCTGTCAGCACAGCAAGCAGTCAGCCAGGGGAACCCATGAGCCATTCTCACACAGGTGCACCTCCACCACTATTCACCCTCATTCTTAGTGGGCCTTGTCTCTGTCAGCACAGCAAGCAGTCAGCCAGGGGAACCCATGAGCCATTCTCACACAGGTGCACCTCCACCACTATTCACCCTCATTCTTAGTGGGCCTTGTCTCTGTCAGCACAGCAAGCAGTCAGCCAGGGGAACCCATGAGCCATTCTCACACAGGTGCACCTCCACCACTATTCACCCTCATTCTTAGCCACACACTGAAGCTCCAGAGATGACTGATCAAGAGACTTGCAATTTTACATCTCCACTCGACACCTTTGAGTACAAGTGTGGAAAACGGATGAGACAGGGGAACAGGGGCAGGTGAATGACAGCTTTGTGATGGATACACCTATGCTATATCCACAGCAAATGTATATGCATGCATTCAGACATACTCAGCACACACATTTACCAGCACATAGATGCACCTGTGGGCATGTATGCACACACATACCCATGCACACTCCCACCCCCTACACCCACAAATGCACACACACACACACATGTACACCCCCACACTCAGAGACACAGACACACACACACACACACACACACACACACACACACACACAGACACACACACACCTATGCGTGTACACATAAACATATACACAGACACACACCTACACACACACATACACATACTCACACCCACACATACCCACAGACACACACACACACACACAGACACACACCCATACACACACACATACAGACACACACATACACATACCCACAGACACACACATACACACCTACACACACACACACACACACACACACACACATACCCACAGACACACACACACCTACACCCACAAACACACAGGCACACACATACACATACCCTCACACATACACACCCACACACACACATACACAGACCCACACACACACAGACACACACTGACACACACATACACATACCCACACACACACATACACAGACCCACACACACACAGACACACACGTACAGGAGGAACTCGTAGTGCTCCAGGCACTGGGCGGCTGTGCGGCCGATGATGGGAGCGATGGTGCGCCACTGCGTGGGCATCAGCTTGGCCAGGTGCAGCAGTTTCTCCTCCTCCTCCCTGCTCCACTCCGTCTTCTTGATGCTGGGGTCCAGCCACTCGTACCTGCAACGGCAGCAGACCTCTCTGTAAAGGTGCACTGCTACAGTCACTCACAAAGGAAGGCTCCAGTTTAGAGGGTGCTTCCTGGCAGTTGCTCATGTTGGCAGTGAGTCAGAGTATTTGCTCTGCATAGATCACTGACTTGCACCTTGGGCTTCAGTACCTAATTCACATTTACATCTCAGCTCCAGGAGTTAAAAGGGGTGCCTGCAAGGGGAGTGAAGGCATTCTGTGATGCTTTTAACCCTTGATGTATCTATTAGCCAGCATCCTGTGCAGGTACCTGTTTTTGTCATCTGTTGTCAACATTTGGATTATCAAATGTCCCATCATCAGAGGCTGGAGTGTACAGCGGTTAGCGAATCAGACATGGGTGATATGTCACTATACTAAAATTACTATCTTCACTTCTTCAGGACACTCTGCTAGCGTGAGGTGCAACATGAACTTGTGCAGCACACCAGCACCACTAAGTCAGAGACTAGACAGGTTTTCTCCTGTTCTGTAGTCAGTCCTGCTTGTAGCCCCAGCACACCACTGATAATTATGCAGTAGTTCACAGGTCATCCTACATCCCACTTGCCACGCCTACTCAGCATCCATCTCTCAGCACTGCTCTAAAGAAATGTATGAAGACGTTCCAGAGATGGGCCACACTAGTGGACTTGTCCAAGGAGAGGGGTGTGGGAAATACAGCGAAGCTGGTGGGCCACACTAGTGGACTTGTCCAAGGAGAGGGGTGTGGGAAATACAGCGAAACTGGTGGGCCACACTAGTGGACTTGTCCAAGGAGAGGGGTGTGGGAAATACAGCGAAACTGGTGGGCCACACAAGCTGGTGGGCCACAGCATCTGCTTGGCTGCAAATTTAAGAATTTTTTTCTTCTTTGAAATCTTCAGATTCTGCTGTCATTCTGTGTGTGAATTGCAGCGAATTAACTAAGATTGCTTGCCATTCAGATGCTGTGTGCCAGCTTGTGTGGCTTACCAGGTCCACTGTTTTTCCCACATCCCTCTCCTCGACGAGTCCACAACAGTGCCCTGTGTCCAGAACTTTTTCCAGCATTTATTCATAACAATAATTACAGCAAGTATAAGAAAGATGTCACAATAAAGGCACATTCAGAGAGATTTCTGATAATGGGCCATACTACTGTACTGGTATGAGGAGAGGGGTGTGGGAAAGGCACTGATGCTGGCGGGCCACACTACTGTACTGGTATGAGGAGAGGGGTGTGGGAAAGGCACTGATGCTGGCGGGCCACACTAGTGTACTGGTATGAGGAGAGGGGTGTGGGAAAGGCACTGATGCTGGCGGGCCACACTACTGTACTGGTATGAGGAGAGGGGTGTGGGAAAGGCACTGATGCTGGCGGGCCACACTAGTGTACTGGTATGAGGAGAGGGGTGTGGGAAAGGCACTGATGCTGGCGGGCCACACTACTGTACTGGTATGAGGAGAGGGGTGTGGGAAAGGCACTGATGCTGGCGGGCCACACTAGTGTACTGGTATGAGGAGAGGGGTGTGGGAAAGGCACTGATGCTGGCGGGCCACACTACTGTACTGGTATGAGGAGAGGGGTGTGGGAAAGGCACTGATGCTGGCGGGCCACACTACTGTACTGGTATGAGGAGAGGGGTGTGGGAAAGGCACTGATGCTGGCGGGCCACACTGCTGTACTGGTATGAGGAGAGGGGTGTGGGAAAGGCACTGATGCTGGCGGGCCACACTAGAGTACTGGTATGAGGAGAGGGGTGTGGGAAAGGCACTGATGCTGGCGGGCCACACTACTGTACTGGTATGAGGAGAGGGGTGTGGGAAAGGCACTGATGCTGGCGGGCCACACTACTGTACTGGTATGAGGAGAGGGGTGTGGGAAAGGCACTGATGCTGGCGGGCCACACTGCTGTACTGGTATGAGGAGAGGGGTGTGGGAAAGGCACTGATGCTGGCGGGCCACACTAGAGTACTGGTATGAGGAGAGGGGTGTGGGAAAGGCACTGATGCTGGCGGGCCACACTACTGTACTGGTATGAGGAGAGGGGTGTGGGAAAGGCACTGATGCTGGCGGGCCACACTACTGTACTGGTATGAGGAGAGGGGTGTGGGAAAGGCACTTATGCTGGCGGGCCACACTAGTGTACTGGTATGAGGAGAGGGGTGTGGGAAAGGCACTTATGCTGACGGGCCACACAAGCTGATGGGCCACAGCATCTGATTGGTGTACATAATTAAACAAATGTAAATCCCAACAAAAATACTTATCTATTTAGATAAACCAATGAAATGATGTTGCCCATCTGCTTGCAGGGCCCGCCAGCTTCCTATCTTTCCTGCACCCCTCTTCGCAGCGAATCCATTAGTGGCCCGGTAACGGAAGTATATCTGCATTCAATTTCAAGAGAGACATATTATGGCAAAGAAGTGAGGAGAAAAAAAAGCTCACCATCTGGCCTTGCATTGCTTTGCTGATTTTCTGTGAAGCAGTGATGCGATTCGAGCCCACTGGTTTTTGCCATATTTCATTACAGCCGCTTTAAGAATTTCATCCTGAAAAAACAATTGAGTCGTAAACATAGCATCCACTGTCAGATCCATCGCTTTTATTCTTGTTATCAAGAACATGGTGACATTCGGTCCCGGTGTTAGTAAAAATGCCGCTTAACAGCGTTAACGAAGAAAGTAATATACAAATAAACTAAGAATAGCCTCAATCCCTCATGCGATTATCAACACAGAGAGCGATGAACTCGAAGTGATCGACTTCATAGATCTATGCATTAGAACATTTAGCACGAGGTATGCCATTTTCCAAAAGAACCGCTGGATGTCCAATCTGCAGTAAAAAAATATCCATGAAGATTTTTCTTCTCCCATTTACTGAGTACATAACCCGAAGGCACAAACGCAGCAGGAACGTATCGTATGCAAACGCCTGGTTGTCTAAAACTCTAACGGTAAAACGATGTTAACGATAAATGTTCCCATGATCAAATTGGGTTTCAAAGTATACATATCAAATACAAACCTCGGTGTTCCTCCAAACACCTCCCTTGATCATAATACGCGGCATCTTGGCTGTCTGTGTGTGTCTCCGCGTGTAGTGGTCCCGTTAACAATCCACACCGTCCACCATGCCAGTTCCTGGGTCTCGGATGCTCACGCAAAATCTCGCGGGAGTTCACACGAACAAAAGCGCCATTTCGAGTTTGACACCAACAGAGTATGTAAACTTTAATCAGCCTACATCCACGTCGCTTATGTAGACTGCTTGCCGATATTAAGCTCTTGTTATATGAGTCAGTGGCTTGTTATCGGTGCTTGTCTTGGCTCAGTAATCTACGCTGCGTACAAGCTTCCTTGGACGCGCGGTGGCTTCCAGTCTGACGTCAAATGTAAATAAACGCACGTGGTTGACTTCT
>JAWQFJ010029865.1:0-12500 GCA_034096865.1 Theodoxus fluviatilis | reverse complement strand
CTGAGTGATCGTACACGCTGCGCGCATCGGCACCGCGCACGTTGCTTCCTGACACCGCAGTTCTGCACTGAAAACAAGAAATGTTGAGGCATTACTATAAGCCAAAAAGGCTGAAAAGCCTATAAACAATAAACATTCATTCATTCATTCATTCATTCATTCATTCATTCATTCATACATTCATTTATTCATTCCCCCTTGTCCACGTCACCAACGTCCGACTGCACTCAAGATCTGTCTCCACATCATCTTCAACCTGTGGCACATGCATTTCCACCCCCACCCCACCGTACCATTCAGCTCCTCACCACCCCTACTCTACCCCCACATTCAACCCGGATGCGTGTAGTCCATCACCATGCTGAAGACCCCATGCGGTAAGGCCGTTTCCTTGGCAACCAGAATCAACTTTGGCGTGCAGTCAGTCGGCTTTGTCACGTGCTGAGGCAATGCTGCCTCTAGAGTTCAGGTGTTCTATGTCGTGCATGTGTTTCGTCCCCGCGTTTCTGTTGCCTCATTCCCATCGTCTTTGTCACGTGCTGGAAGTGTATGTCTTCCTCCATTGTCTCTGCCTTGGTGATCTGAACTATGGCGCAGATCTTGGACTTTTTCTGGAACGCAGGATCATCAAGGTCCACCTGCTCGCAGTATCTGCCACATTGCAGAGTTCTTGGCGCAACAGGATTGAGAGCTTTGGTGTTCTCTGGAGTGTCCTGACACCGCAGTGACTCACGTGCCACGACTGACAACTCCCGTAGATATGTATGTCACTCACGCTGTGACTGACAACTCCCGAGACATGTATGTCACTCACGCTGTGACTGACAACTCCCGAGATATGTATGTCACTCACGCTGTACGTGCCACGACTGACAACTCCCGAGATATGTATGTCACTCACGCTGTCTGCAACTCGTATAGTATGCACCACGCTGTGACTGACAACTCCCGAGATATGTATGTCACTCACGCTGTACGTGCCACGACTGACAACTCCCGTAGATATGTATGTCACTCACGCTGTGACTGACAACTCCCGAGATATGTATGTCACTCACGCTGTGACTGACAACTCCCGAGATATGTATGTCACTCACGCTGTGACTGACAACTCCCGAGATATGTATGTCACTCACGCTGTGACTGACAACTCCCGTAGATATGTATGTCACTCACGCTGTGACTGACAACTCCCGAGATATGTATGTCACTCACGCTGTGACTGACAACTCCCGAGATATGTATGTCACTCACGCTGTGACTGACAACTCCCGAGATATGTATGTCACTCACGCTGATACAACCCGAAGTGCCACGACTGTGACACAACTCCCCGAGATATGTATGTCACTCACGCTGTGACTGACAACTCCCGAGATATGTATGTCACTCACGCTGTGACTGACAACTCCCGTAGATATGTATGTCACTCACGCTGTGACTGACAACTCCCGAGATATGTATGTCACTCACGCTGTTTGTGATAGAAGCAAGATGTTCGGGATCTTCTGTTTTAGACATTCCACACTTCATCTCTTTTACTCTGCCCGTAATCATACATTTTTCTCACTGATGCCTCACTTAAATTAAGCTCTCATACAAACACCTTTGTGTGACTTCAGGATTTCGTCGACAAAAAAGAGGTTATGTTATTAAGAGTCATGACTGATACAGTGCAGCATTCAAATATTGCTTCCTATTGCCTCCCCAACTCTCCTGGTGGACACTTAACGCTCATCTCTCTGAACTCATGGAGTTCGGTACAAACAGTATGGACAAAGTGATAGCATTATATCTGCTCACTGCTGACTTCTCCGACTGTGAAGTTGTTGGAGAGCTATCACTGTCAGCTCCCACTGCAAAGGCCAGCAACCTGACTGATGCTTGTGATGAGGCGGGAACGGGAGATAGGTGGCTGAAACGAGAGAGTGTCGTGTTCGCGGTGACAGTAAAGGATGCGCTGCCGCCTGAGCGAAGAGGGGTGGGAGGTGGGGGTTCACTCTACCACCCTCAAACCCTCCACCCCCCCCCATTCAGGCCCCCCCTCCACCCCCCCGCTCCCACCCCCCCTCCTACCCCTCCCTCCCCCCCCCCCTACCAATTCCCCCCTCACACTCCCACCTCCCCTCCTACCCCCGACTCCCCCCCACCCCCCACCCGAGGGTTTTGCGTGCTGTGGCCTATTCGAAAGGCCTAGTCCCAACGTTCAATCTCCAACACTCTGCGCCGTGAACTGTCTGCAGTGTCTGCTCTGTCTACCCCTGTGCACTGTATGCATGTCGGCTCTGTTCCCCCGGTGCACTGTCTGCACTGTCTGTCTCTGTCTCCCCTGTGCACTGTCTGCATTGTTGCTTGTCTCCCCCTGTGCAACTGCTGCATTTGTCCTGCTCTGTCTCCCCCTGTGGCACTGTCTGCATTGTTGATCTGTGCCCCTGTGGCACTGTCTGCATTGTCTGCTCTGTCTCCCCCTGTGCACTGTCTGCATTGTCTGCTCTGTCTCCCCCTGTCTGTCTGAGTGTCTGCTCGTCTCCACCTTGCACTGTCTGCATTGTCTCCCCCTCGTGCACTGTCTTGCATTGGTCTGCTCTGCTCCCCCTGTCCATCTGTCTGGCATTGTCTGCTCTGTTCCCCCGTGCACTGTCCTGCGCTATTCTGACTTTCAGTTTCCCCACAACCCCCACCCACCATCCCAACCCCCCACCTCCCATCCCCAACCCCCCCAAATCCCCCCCTTCCAAACCCCCTACTCGAGCCCCGAGCCTTCGCTTTCGTTGTGGTGTTTGTGCATTTTGCCGTATTGGTGTGAGTGCGGTGCAAGTTAAGGGAATCACTTCTGCTCCTCAAGTGAATCGCCCCCACCTCCCGCGTAGTGGGAAAGGTCATGGCCCCGTGTCGCCGTCCTCAGTCTCCTGCTCTCTCAGTGAAACGCCACTCCGGTAGTGGGAAGGTGTGCCCGTGTCGCAGTCCCTCAGTCTCTTGCTCCTCAGTGAATCGCCACTCCGCTAGTGGGAAGGTATGCCCGTGTCGCTGTCCCTCAGTCTCTTGCTCCTCAGTGAATCGCCACTCCGCTAGTGGGAAGGTATGCCCGTGTCACTGTGCGCCTCAGTCCTCCAACGGAGAGTTGGGCCAAACAATTGCAAGAGAGGACGTCCCATTGGTGTTTACTGGTTTTTTGATCCCCCCCTCATCCGTGTGGTAGGAGTGGTTTTTTTTTTGGGGGTGTTGCCTGTTATACTGTGTGGTTAGGTCTAAAACGGACTGTGTGCCTGTTGGTATGTATGTCTGAGTGCATGTGTCACAGCATGTGGATGTGTCCGTCCATCCGTCGTCCCCCCGCCTCTCTCTGTCTGTCTGTCTGTCTGTCTGTCTGTCTGTCTGTCTGTCTGTCTGTCTGTCTGTCTGTCTGTTTGTCTGTCTGTCTGTCTGTCTGTCTGTCTGTCTGTCTGTCTCTCTCTCTCTCTCTCTCTCTCTCTCTCTCTCTAGCAAGAGTGCATTATCGTAGATTCACTGACCGTCTGTACAAATTATGTCTGATTTCGGTTGTTCTCTTTGTCACGTGTGGCGGGTGCTGGTCTAATTTCTCTCTCTCTCTCTCTCTCTCTCTCTCTCTCTCTCTCTCTCTCTCTCTCTCTCTCTCTCTCTCTCTCTCGGTCGTGAGCTCGCGCCGAGAGGCTGCGTTCAGTTCGGCTCCGCCAATTTATGCTAGAGATCGAGTAAATAACAAAGTCAACATGCCAGTAGCCGGACTTCCTGCAACTGTAGAAACCCTTCTGACGTCCCTGCTGACGACGAATCATCTGTCGTCATGGAAGATAGCAGGAGAACCAGAAAATGTTGTCGTGGTACTAAGGTTCAGGCACGACGGTGAACAGCCATTGCTCGAGCGTGAGCCAGCGCGGGGACAGTGGAAGAGAAAAACTCCTTCGCAAATTCGCCGAGACCATCAACGAGCGGAACGGCACCGACGACTGGGTGAGATGCGAACGTTGCCCAAGAGACGACCTCAGCCAGCACGGACTTCACGCAGATAACGTGTTTCGCGAATATGACTGTAATTTCTCGTGCGCGTATCTCTTCCATGACTGGAAACCAGTTCTGACGTTTTCCCTGCATTTGTTTTTTCGTAATTGTTGTGTTGATCAACCACTGTAATGGGCCGGAGGCCTAAACAGTAAAAAGTTTTCGTTCGTTCGTTCGTTCTCTCTCTCTCTCTCTCTCTCTCTCTCTCTCTCTCTCTCTCTCTCTCTCTCTCTCGTAACACCTTGACCTATCTACATGTCCAGTGGCGAAACATGACCGAGGCATTTACCACGTGCTGACTGCCTCCCCACTCCTGGCAACTGACCCGTTTCCAATGTTCTGTCAGGCCTGCTTGGAGTGTGGCTCGTCTCTCTGCAAGGACGCCCGTGTCCTGCTAGAAAGGTCTTCCATCTGGACAAGACTGATGCTAGAGCTTTGGGCCACAAGATGGCGTTCCGATTTTTATGGCCGCTTTTTTATACTGCGTGAATCTCTCCACAGGCTTCCCAAAAGCAAGAGACAGTGAAGTCCATGGTGGCTGTCTTCGCCCACAGTTGTTTTTGTCAGTCCTTCCAGACATCGTCCTCAAATGATTACAGACCAGACGGAACCCTACTTTCTTCAGACCCGTCACTTCTGACAGGAAGTTGCTTGTACGAAATGCTGGTCTACAAAGGCTGGGTACTCTTGTGGAACGCTCTGCCCTATTCCATTCGGGGGTTCGTGCCTCAGCGAGACTCTCGAGAACTAATGAAGACCTGCTTATTTCGATACACTATCCATGCTATTACCGATGTGACTCCTTGGGTCCTTCGATAGAATCCTTAGAATCGAAGATAGCGCTTAGCAAGAAGCGGCGAAATGGTGGGTAAATGTAGTTTCCCGATACAGATCCGAACGCCTGGGATAATAAAGGCCTACGTATTTCCACAAATTATCGATCATCCAACTTAAGTGAATTCCTCTGTGTTTCGGCAGACTCCTCTGAATCGGAGACGGCACATAACAAGAAGCAAGCAAGATGGCCTGGAGGTACAGAGACGCCCCCGGGAATGGACGCGTACAGAAATTCAGCGAGCAGTTCCTTTCTGCGCGTGATTTTTGCTCCTGGTCTTCCAGAGTAGTGGAAATCGCAGACAGCTGCGGTGGGTGACTAAACCGGCATCCCTGTGAATTGTGTACTCGAGTCGGTCTTAGTAACATGACCTGCTTGCTCTGCTACCGTTGGTGTCTTTGGCTGCTTGGGACTGCCCCTGGCTGAGCTACTGGAGCAGGCCCCTGGCTGAGCTACTGGAGCAGGCTCCTGGCTGAGCTACTGGAGCAGGCCCCTGGCTGAGCTACTGGAGCAGGCCCCTGGCTGAGCTACTGGAGCAGGCCCCTGGCTGAGCTATTGGAGCAGGCCCCTGGCTGAGCTACTGGAGCAGGCCCCTGGTTGAGCTATTGGATCAGGCCCCTGGCTGAGCCACTGGATAAGGCCCCTGGTTGAGCTATTGGAGCAGGCCCCTGGCTGAGCTACTGGAGCAGGCCCCTGGTTGAGCTATTGGATCAGGCCCCTGGCTGAGCCACTGGATAAGGCCCCTGGCTGAGCTACTGGAGCAGGTCCCTGCCTGAGCTACTGGACTCAAGAGAGACATGATCTATTGTGGTCAGGGATGCAGGCGTTTGCAGTATCGTCTTGCATCGTTGCTGAATCGTCTGTGCGTTTCATGGCACGAATCTTCGTCACAGACATACAAAGCAATAGGGTGAGTGAGTTAGACATCTTTGTAAGTCCTCGTTTTCGAGAACCGTGTTTTGAAAAGGGGCATTATGGAAAGTATCATGGGAAGTAAAGTTTAATTACTATAGCTTCCGTCATTTTTTGAAATCGACATATTGCAAAGCGCTGTCTATGTCTACATGTGTGGGTGTCACTGATAACTTCATTGGTATTCATTCATATTTGCATTTTGAAAATTTACTTTACTGCTACGAAGAAGACGGGTTGAAATGAGGGTATAAAGGGAGGTAATTCTAATCGATCTGGCTTTCATCCTCCTTCAGTTACCATAATGGAAAGCGCGGTTTAACATAATGTATATCTATGATCGGCACCGACGTAGAAGCTTCACTGTGGAAGAGGATGAAGCCTGCGCTTCATGGGAGTCAGTCACTGACCAAGCCCCCTGTGCGTGTCAGATTCCAGTCATTCAGATGCGTGGCACAGCAGACGACGTGGTCTTTCATTTCTAAAGATAATTTCCTCTCGCATTTAGCGTGATGCAGAATGAATCAACACTAATACTGAATATATTCCATGTACGGCATCACCTCTAACACCACCCCCACCCCCACCCCCACCCCATCCCTCCCTTTTTCCCTCTTCCTGCATCCCCTGCTGGGCGACAACAAAGAATCAAGTCAACGCTGCGAGAGTCAACGTAAGTTCAACCTTTCAACGTTGACTGATTAGGTCACAGTCGCAGTCTGCCTTCCTTTCCTCAACTTCTGCGCAGCTGAGTCTGAGCTGCGGTACGCCTCACTTCCGGTGCCTCTGACGGTCTGCCAGGCAGCCCTGGTCTGGCGTGAAGAGGAAAGACAAAGATCGCAGCAAAGACAGCCTGATTTCGTCAGCGATGGAAAGACGAGTTATGGGGTGGGGTTTGGGACAATCTTTAACAGCAAGAATTATCTCATCAGCCCTCCTCCGCAAATGTTTGCAGCGGAAATGCCCCGCTTCGTTACTGTAATGAATGAATAGATCAGAAAACGATAAGCACCGTGGTAAACTTCAATTTTGATGCCTTTAAAAACACAAATGTTCTGATAACGCGTTTTCGCGTGATATCGCGTGATATAAGATTATAGGACATTCTCATTAACGTACCCTGCAGGAGTTATCCTCGGCGCTCTCTGTCGAAAAACAACGCGTTAGGCAGAACCACCTAGTTCCGGTCGATTCTCGAAGCGTCTGCACTGAATACTAGATATTTGCTAGATCGCTCAAAGTACATGTATGTGGGGGTGAAAAACAGTACTGTGTCATGTAAAGCTCGAATGAGTAGCAGCAGATAACTGTTTAGTTCTGGCTTGAATTGACAATTTCGTTTCCCTGGTCTGGCGAGGACCGAAAATTCACTATCATCGAGTCGAGTGATCAACTTGCCCGCACGGCGTAATGTAGATACAAGATACAAGATACAAGATACTTTATTGTCCTCATTGTACAAGGAAATTCATTTTGTCGGTGGCAAAAACATAATACATACATACAAAAACAGAAACGTACAAGCATCTAGGCCTAACTTGTAAGATCGGGTCGATGATGACAAGAAACACACAAAAAGTTTCATTACAACTAAAATCACCGATTATATTAATAACTGACCATGTTTACACTTACAGCTAGTACTCAAACTTTACAACGCAAACAAAACACACCTGCGGGGAGTGTCGTGGTCTCGCATCAAAACTCAATGCACGAGTGATCGTTTCACTATCTGATCCGACATGGTATTCCAGCAAACACGCAACTACTGCAACTTCATGAAGTTATTGAAATCTCAAAGTGTGATGTCAGACATCGATTGACCGATCGAGTTCGACTGCAGCTGCCGGTTGCATTCTCGAACATTTCGTCTGCACTGAATACTATAAATCGCTCAAAGTATGTTGGGGTGGAAAACAGTACTGTGTCATTTGCCATAACCATCGTGGCAAAATTATTGATGGAAAAGTTGTCAAGCTACATGGCATTCCAGCAAACAAGCAACTACTGCAACTTCATGAAGTTATTGAAATCTCAAAGTGTGATGTCAGACATCGATTGACCGATCGAGTTCGACTGCAGCTGCCGAATCAAACGTAAGCGCTGCTCCCAATCTCGTTTAAGTTGCTTGTGATCGTTTCGCTATCTGATCCGACAATAATTACTAAACATTGATATCAAAAGCACTATTCAAAATTTTTGGCGGGTGGTCTACTTCGCACAACTAATATCTACGGTTAATGTCATCTCCACAAGCCGAACTACGTGAAGTTATACATTAGGCCGAGTGCGCGCAAGTTGATCGATTCGATGATAGTGAATTTTCGGTCCTCGCCAGACCAGGGAAACGAAATTGTCAATTCAAGCCAGAACTAAACAGTTATCTGCTGCTACTCATTCGAGCTTTACATGAAACATTATATCACACTAGCTCGATCGTCTGCTGGCGTAGTGACTATGGTTCGATCGCGTACGTCTGCTGCCAGCTAAGTACGTACGGTGAGGTTTGTTTACTTATCTTCTGTGGGTTTTGTGCAGAAAGTATACGTTAAAACAGTCTAATATGACTATTTTCGATTAGTTTGTAATCTAATTAATCTTTTTGCATGCTTTAATGTCATCCTTTTGCCACGATCTAGCGATCATCCCATGAGCTTCTATTTTTACCAGTCTATCAGCGTAGTGACTATGGTTCGATCGCGTACGTCTGCTAGCAGCTAAACTACGTACGGGGAGGTTGTGTTTACTTATCTTCTGTGGGTTGTGCGCAGAAAGTATTATACGTTAAAACAGTACTAATATGACTATTTTCGATAGTTTTTAATCTAATTAATCTTTTTGCATGTTTAATGTATCCTTTTGCCACGATCTAGCGATCATCCCATTGAGCTTCTATTTTACCAGCTACCGGAACTAGTGGACGTAAAGGGACAAAACTTGGGCTGTATTTCCGTTTCAGAAGTGAGAATGTCCCAATGCGTGATTTTTTTAAATAACAAAAGTTCTTAAGAAAATTTTGATTCTTTTGTCCTAAAACGCCTAAAAAACCATAACATTTTGGTTACTTTTTTTACTTAGAAATTTTTCGGTTTCTTTTCTATTGCGGGAAGCTGCTATTGCGTGATTTTTTAAGTCAAAAGTTCTTAAGGCCATTTTGATTCCCGCATTGTGCGTCGACGCTTTGTCTAGGCTAGAATGAATATCCGAGACAAGGGAGTGACGTTGTTTCCTTTGGTCTTAGCCGCGGAAGCGCGCTTTGTGCTTTGATGGAGGGAGTGACGTTGTTTCCTTGGATTTTAGCCGCGGAGGCACGCTTTGTTCTTTGATGGAGGAAGTGACGTTGTTTCCTCTGATCTTGGCCGATAGGGTCGCCGAGAGAGAGAAGACTGATTAGGAAGTGTGTGTGTTTTATCAATAACGGGTGAAGCTTTATATTCTAACTCCATCCCACGTTTGACTCTCAACGGGTGGTCCCTACGCCCTAACTCCAGGGCCGGACGCTGATGTTGGACACAAACGTGACAAAAAGTAACGCGTCCGGGTTTAGGTGAAACTCCCCGGACAGGCTAAGTCAGTCAGGCGGGGTGGCGGGTGCGGCCTAGGCTGAGCGCTATCGGTAAAACCCGAAAAAATTTCTAAGTTTTTTTTAAAGTAACACAAATTTTATGGTTTTTTAGGCGTTTTAGGACAAAAGAATCAAAATGGCCTTAAGAACTTTTGTTGAAAAAATCCCGCAATAGCGTCCCCCAGCAATATAAAAAAAAGAAAAAATTTCTAAGTTAAAAAAGTAACAAAATTTTTTTTTTTAAGGCGTATTAGGACAAAAGAATCAAAAATGTCTAAGAACTTTTGTTAAAAAGAAAATCCCGCAACCCCGCACAATTAACATGCTTCGAACAATGGAGTTTGCATACCATGGAATTGGCAAACGTGCCAATTGCTGTCAAATTTCGAAGAAATGAATGTTTTCGTGCTTTCATCACCGTGGCAGAGTGGATTGTATGTCTTGGTTTGATATATGGAGTAAACATCGGCATTTATTCCCATGCCTGTAACGAAGTAGCAGCTGACAAACATTTAGGGATTCCCTTGACCATCCTTTGTGACTGGTGATGGTTATCTCCCTTTTGATTTTCGACCCTTATGCATTTATGAAGTTGTCTATTCGATCAAGAGGGATATAATTGAATGTGAAATCATTTTGGGGATGCATGTATCCAAAGAGGGCCTCCAAAACCCTCTACTTTTAACGGTAAATTGCTTTTAAAGTAATCAAAGAAACCGACCAATCGAAACTCCTGAGCCTGCTACATCGTACTACTAGTACTGTAATAGTAGCAAAGATGAAGCAGAGTGCAACGGAACGACGGGTATGTCATAGATTAAACAGAAAGACTCAAATCATACGCAATGGGAAGATCAAGAAGACGGGTCCAAAACATGATAAAAATGCGCTCGCGCGCGCACACACACGCGCGCGTACTCACACCACACACACACAACACACACACACACACACACACACAACGCACACACACACACGCAGTGTAAAACTCCGTGGGGTATACAATCGATCCATGAAAATGTATGTTTGCAATATCCAGAATCCCCACTAGAGAACCCCTTCGGTTTTCTTATATATACAGTTTTGCTCACTACAGCAAATGGGGAGACTCGATATAAGGAGGAAACCGCGGGATGGGAAAGTATGTGCGTGTGTGCGTGAATGTGTAAGACCCTTATCATTGATTCAAATCAAAATTAAATTTTTATACTGTTGTACTTTTTGGGATCTATTAATAACTTTAGAGTGTTGGTGCCGATTTAGTAGAACTAATGTGGGCGACGTTCGCTATTCAACATGAGGTCTTATCGAATTAATGAAGTAAGCATGTAAACAATCGCTGAATTTAATAAAATGCATTTGAGTTGTGAAGCTGAGCTCCGAAAAAAATGCCGCCTTTTGATTCAGAAATGATTTATACACACTTCAGCGCCTTATATACACAAAGAAAGGTCGATGCAATATACACGTCTTGCAGAAAATGATTCGAATTCAATCAGCGTAGGGGCATTCGACATCGTTCGATCCATTTTTGCGTTGGGTCCACTTGTTGGCTGAGTACACCTGAAGACTCACGCGCGATCAAGGATGGGGTCATTCCTGAAAGTACAAATCTGAACAGATGACTTTGCTCGTGCATGCTTTAGTCCTTGATTAAGGACCGGTGCACGTCCTGGAAAAAAGTCACGTGACCGTATACATTTTCTAGATCAGTCCATTGGAAAAATGGCTTTGGTACTTTAGTACCGGCCAACACATCTAAAACTTGGCTGAGCAAACTTGCGATACAGTCAGAAGGCGTATGCAGTCTTACACGAACCATTCAGTTAGGGAAGTCACTCTCAAATCTTGGAGCTTGATTCCACGAGGCATCACGAGACATACGTCACCGAAATGTTGTCTGTTGGGCTACAGCACACCCTTGTAGTGTGATTGCCGCATAGAGAACAGTTTGTCGCCATGTTGACCACATTGATGCCAATGCATGAATATGTACAAAACAACCAAGAAAGAACTTCTGTGAAGAAACATACATTTTAAGTGATGGTGGTCGTGGGGAGGGGATGGTTGGTGGGGAAGAAAGGGGGAGGGGGACCTATGACACCAATAACAAACGACACAAGCGCGCATGCGTACAAAAAACACCCTTTTCTCCATTCGGATATCACTCTGTATGTCTGCCCGAATAATAAATTACTGTCTCTAAACACCAACATTTCAACACTGTCTCAAAAAATATTCTTTACAATAATAATGTGTGGATTTTTAAAGCGCCTTACCAATGAGTTAAGACATGCTCAAGGCGCATACATACACAACCATTACAATATACAATAACAGTCAATCACCTCAAGCACAACTTAATAAACTTAATAACATAAGAGTCAGACATTCACTTCAGACATTCGACAAACTGATGTACAGCGTCACCGCTAAACCATGAAACTGGGGAGAGGGGGAGGAGGGACAGGAGGGGGTAGGGGGCTTAGGCAAGCTAGTACAAAGAGAACAGTGAGGGGAGGAAGATGAAGAAACTTAGACAGGATCAGGGAAAGATTTCAAGAAGAGGTGAGTTTTGAGAGCAGAGCGAAAGGTCGAGGGAGAAGTAGAGTGACGAACAGAGGCGGGGAGGTCATTCCAGATAGAGGGAGCCTGATAAAAGAAAGAGCGTTCACCAAATTTTGTTTTAACTGGAGGGTCCTCCGGGAACCTGAGGATTCTTGTGTCTGCGGAAGAGCGTAGCTGTCTAGCGGGTGTGTAGGTGCGCATGGGTTTAGAGAGATATTGAGGAAGGGATTCAGCGAAGTAATAGTAGCAAAGACAGGCAATCTTGTATTGGACTCTAGCACTAATGGGCAACCAGTGGAGAAAGCGGAAGAGAGGAGTGAGATGATCTGACTTTTTTGACTTACAGATGAGTCGAGCTGCAGCATTTTGCACTCTTTGAAGTTTAAACAAAAGAATTTTCGCCTCTTGTTAAAACTAATTTGTGCTCTGGAAATATGACCACAGGATTATGCACCCATTTAAGAGTGACTTGTTGAACATCAGTTGAGATTTTTTTGCGCTCCAGATTTTATTTTCAATTGAATAGAACCAAAAAAATGGATTGCACATCACCTCTACCCCCTACTCCCCATCCTTCACTCCAAAAAAGTATGTGAATGC
>JAWQFJ010029864.1:0-33712 GCA_034096865.1 Theodoxus fluviatilis | reverse complement strand
CCACGACCATCAGAGCCAACAGCCAACCGGGAAGCTGACTGAGACGTGACATGGCGCTGGCTCGTGGCTGAGGGCGGGAGATACGGCTCGAGGTGCTGGGGCAGCAGGCAGAGTGTTCTGGCCCCATCTGGCCCTAACCCACTCTTATAGGCACCCGGCCTCCTGCAAACCTCTTCCATGTTCCACCCCCCACCCCCACCTCTTATCCCACCCCTTGGACTGATCATGAGTGACTGGGCCATGATCAAGCCATCGGCACATCACGGGTGTAGAAACACAAATACAATTCCAGCTCGCAAAGACGCACAAGTGACTGGAATGATGAAGCCCGCCCACCCGTGATAAGCACGCCACACCCCCTTACTCTCCACCCGATTGAACCACCCCCAGCCCATACCCGATTATTTCCTACCCCCACCCCTACCGTGCCTCACCCCGCCATCCCTTCCAAGCTAGCCAAGCTGAACCCCCTTTTTGTCCAACGGGATTTCTTTTCCGCCTGCCTCATTGTGTCTTGTTGGGAATAATACCCACTTCCTCTGCTTAAATCCATCCCCAAAGTATTCTTCGCCTTCCCTTCTTTAAATTATGTTGTTCTCCCTCCTTACAAAACCTGTTCGAGGCAACCTATCCTCTCTCGCTTCCAGTGAGACGGGTCAAGGGGAGTAGGAGCTGGAGGAGAGGTGGGGAAAGGGAGGGGGGTTGTTGGTCTTCTTTGAGGACAGCCCAAGAAAGGTGGGGCACCGCAAGTTCAGGCCCAGGCATTGACACGCCTCTCTGTCGCTACGGATCAGAACCGGCTGAGCTCCGTGACTGGAGTCCATGGAATTCGCCTTGCATAACCCACTCTGCCAGATCAAACGGCGAGCAGGTGTAATGCCAGGTAGTTCCACCCCGTTTCTCAGCGCACGACCGACGAGGGAGGCCGGGTGAATGACGGTTCTTCCAGTCCTGAAGCATAATTTTTCTCGAAGTGCGGTCTCTCAAGGTCGACGCGAGGGGAATGAAACGGCGCATTTACCGTATTACTGCTACCGTGAAAAGGGAGGGGTTCGGTGACGCACCTTGCTGACCGGCGTCACAGCCCTTCGTCCCCGTGCTGCAGGAACTGAAATGAAAATTACGTCGTAGATCTGTAACGGTGTGGAGGGTTTAATGACACATATGGGGTATTGTAACAAATTATCTGATAAATTCTACATCGGCAATAAAGTAAAATCTTGCGCCATTGATGTTACATAACTACACTTTAGACTCGACAAATGGTTTCTGGCGAAAATAAGTTTGACAAGGATTTTTCTGTGACGAGGATATGGCGAAAAGGCTTTGCTTTCACGTAACATTTCAGTGCCATTAGCAGTGACATGGTAACATTCGTGGCTTTCAAACCATTTCTTTCTGATAAATATGAGAAAAAGAACAGGACACGAGTTGCTTTATTTTGAAAGGGAGAAAAAGCAGTGCAAGGATACTGGAATACGCAGGTTTAAAGACTTTAACTAATAAGGTGTTCTTTGATGCGTCTGAACTATCTCAAACACACTGTAGAATTCATTAGAATTTAGTACGAGAATAGAAATTATTTCATGTATATGTTTGATCCCTAATGAACTTCGAGGGCATCCCTGACATTCTGTCCTTGGCCTACGTGCAAAACACGCATAAGCCTGCAGTGAAAAATCTTGTTGCCCTCCTGAATATTCATGAGGTGAATGTTTCACTCATGGTGTCGCATGGAACTTTGGAGAGGCGCCAAGACAAGTGCGGACTGATAACTTTTTGTTGTTGACTCTTGAACCCATTCGGGTGACCTTGATATTGCTGTACGAATGTTTTCCCTCCTCGAAAATTCAAACACATTTCTGAACCTTATTGGTCTATTTCCAGTGCGTGGAAGATGCGAAATATGGGCCTACATCATCATTCGCAAAAATCATGCGTGCGGCATGAGCAGAGTCACATCAGAAGTTGCGAGTACACGAGGATCTTTACTGATACATGTTCTAGACTGCACGGAAATTATAGCAAAGGGACCTCGTATTGCAAAGTTCTCCGTCACTGCAATGAAACAAGAAAGGAAACGAGCCATGGTCATGACAGAGTAAGTGATGCATTTTCTTAAACAAGGTATTGTCTGTCAACCTGAGTTAGAGGTATAAAGGGGGAGGGGCCGCTATTGCGGGGGGCCGCTATTGCGGGATTTTTTGGGTCAAAAGTTCTTAAGGCCATTTTGATTCTTTTGTCCTAAAACGCCTAAAAAACCATAAAATTTTTGTTACTAACGGGTGAAGCTTTATATTCTAACTCCATCCCACGTTTGACTCTCAACGGGTGGTCCCTACGCCCTAACTCCAGGGCCCGACGCTGATGTTGGACACAAACGTGACAAAAAGTAACGCGTCCGGGTTTAGGTGAAACTCCCCGGACAGGCTAAGTCAGTCAGGCGGGGTGGCGGGTGCGGCCTAGGCTGAGCGCTATCGGTAAAACCCGATCAAGAAATTTTGGGGAAATTTTTTGAAAAAAAACACGAAAACATTTCTAAGTTTTTAAAAAAAAGTAACAAATATTTTATGGTTTTTTAGGCGTTTTAGGACAAAAGAATCAAAATGGCCTTAAGAACTTTTGACACAAAAAAATCCCGCAATAGCGGCCCCCGCAATAGCGGCCCTCCGCAATAGAGAGCCGACCCCGGTCTAAAGTATTACTATTTGCGCAATGAAATCTGCATTGAGTAGTTTAGACTTGAAATGTCCTTTTAGTGCACAATTAAAAAGTTGGGCAAACAGAGATAAATGTGTCAGTGAATATGGATCATACTTGACAAAGGCATACAGACTAGTTTGAAAATGCTGTCAAATTCCTGTTGAAGTGTGTGGATGTAAAAATAACCCCTGTGGGTCAGGGGTAAGAATAGACCCACCGCGTCACCCTACGTGATTCGTAAAAGGCGAATGGGTAGGAAATCTTGATTTGACTTGCTTTTATTGTAACCATCCCCGATGAGTTATCGTGATCAATGACCTTACAAAGCTTAACAAGGCCGACAGGTCATGAAACTTCATCCATCCACCCAGTCAATAGCCCTACTTATAAAAAAATATCATAAGAGATAGTCAATATCATGTCTGACAAACTTTAGCAAGAACGGTTCAGCTTGTGAAATCAACAACGACACTGACAACAACAACAACACAACAACATTAACTATGACTACTTACTTTTTGAAAACTGGAAAGACAGAGGAGACCCATCTAGAACATCATATTAACTTTATCAATAAGTATCTATATTGTATGTCGCTATTAAACACTTTTAAAGGAAAAGTGCTAATTTATGGATTTTTGAAATAATATATTCGAGGATATTTTCAAAAATAAAATAGCATACTTGAAAATATCGACATTTGCAAAATAAGTGGTATGTTACACAATTTCCCATCAATGGACGCCAAGGCGCGAGCTTACGTACTACGTCCCACTTTGAACATACTACGTCACACTAGTAACATACTACGTCACAAAAGCCAAGTGAAGTAACTCTCTCCACTCGTTCAGTGCCGAAGGTAAACTCTAGCATCGGCTTCAATAAGAGAGAGAGAGAGAGAGAGAGAGAGAGAGAGAGAGAGAGAGAGGAGAGATGTATTTCAAACAAAACGAGCATTGCCGTTTGCTTCTGAAAAACTTGGCAAGTTTCCTTTAAGAGCAACATATAAGATATTTTGTCCACTCATTTTACTGAAAGGTGTCCTTGTTGTTTTTGTTGCTTTATTGACAAATGAATTCATCGACATCATAGTAACTACACCACTACGTCATTACCAACATTATTCTCCTGACAATGTCTTCATTTAATCATGGTTACTACATCCTCCTTAATCTCGTGATCATCGAAACATTATAACCATATCATATCATCGTCAATGTCATTATCATTACAACCCCACCTTGAACATTATAATCACAAATCATATAACAAAATAATTTTTGGGTGTCATCATCAAATGATCATAACATATCATCGTCATAACTGCCTCTCTTTCTCTCTCTCTCTTCTCTCTCTCTCTCTCTCTCTTTCTCTCTCTCTCTCTTTCTCTCTCTCTCTTTCTCTCTCTCTCTCTCTCTCTCTCTCTCTCTCTCTCTCAACCAAACCAAACCAAACCAAAACAAAACAAAAAGAAACGACATCCCAAAGGTAGTGGAGTGGTTTTCCACACCGCCTTATTATAAAAAAGAAATGCCGAGTGTGTCAAACGATCAAACAAACAAAATTGTGACCCCCCCTAAACTGAGCTCTTTTACTTTTGAGAAATCATATTGTGCTTGGATAGTAAATTGGCTGTGCTGTTGCTACTGGTGCTGCTGGTGCTGGTGCTGGTGCTGCTAATCCTAACTTAGTAATGGCATGCGTGTTTGCGTGATCCAAAAAAAATCTACACGGAAAGCCCAGGCAATGCGATTTCCTTTTCACTGGACTAATCAGCACTGCAAACGTTCTGTTCCTTACTGAACGCATTTTCTCGTTTGAAATTTGTAAAAGCTCTCACGTCAAACATTGCTTTACCAAAGTCAATTAAAAGCTAAATGCAATGTAACCATGGTGACAACAGACGACCATAAAGTTCCACTGACGGTAGCAACCAGTCCATGCCAGGAAATGTGTTAAAATGTCGCAGGTTTTTGACTCGGGTAGGAGAAACCGTCAATCTAAAAGAGAGCGAATGGGGAAAACGCCTACATTAAAAAACCCAGAGGGAATACTTATGCGGTCACATTATGATGCTAATAGGCCTCTGATGAAAACTCCTTACACTGAGCCCATATTCTCGCCAATAACAACAAGAATAACAATATCAACGATAACAAAAATGCCTACAGCACTGTTATAAACATCCAGAAGCTCATTGGGCATGACATACAACGAATTCGTGCACATAGATACAAGACAAGCTTACATCCAGGTATGTGCACAAGGAAACAATGAGTTATCTTACAGAGCCTTAAAAGAAAACAGCAGAGATTGATTGATGTTAAGTGTCGCGACCACACCCGCTGGGTGGGCCCTTACCCTCTCAGGCAGAAGGAGTCAGGAACTCAAACCCTACTAAAATAATTACTGACACACTTTTTGGAACAAGAAAATATTTATTAACCCCACCCTTAGCACCCCGCAGAATGAAATGAAACGATGGAAGGGATGATTGATGATGATATCCGATGAACAAAGAATGCAACCTATGTAACTAACAATGACCCATCAAACAGTTCTATCACGCACACACACCTTCACCCTACCACATGTGAAACTACATTCTCCTTCACACGATAACCCAATCACATGTGACAATACACTATCACTCACCCTGAAAACCCAAAAATTATACCACAACAAACCACAGTCCACCCAAACCACCCCACAACAACAAGATAGTTGTCCAACCAGCGGCCGCTCCCACGCCAGCAGCTTTCCTGTCAACTCGACATCTCCCACTGTCCAACACTGTCTCTTTCCCCGTCAACACGACATCTCCCACTGTCCAACACTGTCCCTTTCAAGAACCCAAAACCCCTTACGACCGATCACTCCCGTCTCATGGCCCCCCCTCTGCGTCAAGTCGCAGAACAGGGAACGACGGACACAAGGTGCCCACAACCGTCGGACCTCCCTTGGTCAGGTGGCCTTCAGTCGATGAGTGCCCCTGGGACCCTTCGCTGTCGACAACAGCTATGCAGAGTAGTGGGGACCTTTAGGCGACGCCGACAGCAGTGAGGAACATCGAAGACTGGGGATGGGGACGACAGCGATGCAGGACATCGACGACTTGGTTGGTGCGGGTCGTAGAGCCATGCAACTCAGACAACATCCCAGGCCTAAACGGCCAGAATTAGCAATCATATAATACCTGGCACACAAATCACAAATACTTCACCGCCAGAATTAGCAACCATATCATAAGACTTTACACACAAATCACAAATACTTCACCGCCAGAATTATGACGGCCTTCAATCAAAACAATGCCGTAGCCTTTCACAAAAACTAGGGTCATTCCGCCATCTTACCCTTTATGCAAATACACAAATATAAACAACAACCCTACCATGAACTGGTTTAAATAATGCGCGGTGAGAACAACCAAAGCAATAATAACGAACGACAAAACCACTGTTATACAATTCCAATCCTGTCCAAACTTCCCACCCGCTCCTAACCAACTAACTCACAACCCAGCAAAAAACTACACAAAGACGTTTACACACAACCAATACTCACATGAAAGCACCCCGTCCTTTCCCTGGTGAAGAATTCCGTTGGTCTACACCAAACAAAGACAAAATAGTCTTCTAAGTCTACTGGGCTGTGTAGCGGCCAAAACAGTAACCGGAAGTCATCGCAGAGTTATCTGCGAGGGACGTGCTTTATGCAATTTACCGCTCCTGCACCTGTTCTTCGCAAGGAATATATTCCGACAAACGACGCATTAGTTGCTTTACGAGGTTTTGGTGCATTTGTGTAGTTTAACACATGATGTAGCGTTCAAAAAAGTTTTTCCCCATGTAAAGCCGTCTCCCCTGCCGGAAATAATATGGGAGTCACCTCCCTGTAGTCTATTTGTAGTCTGGTTTTATAAAACGCGACCGTTGACTGACTTGGCACGCCCGGGGAGTTATGCTAAGATCCGGCCGCGTTAATATATCTGCGTTTTGTGACAAACGTCTTGCTCGGCGGTACTGTACTCCATGCACCTTAACGGTGCGCGTGATTCGGGTGTAATCTTAAGCTAAACGACGTTCCGAATGTTTCCGACTTCGACCATTTCAGCAGCGCCAATAAACGTCGTTTAGCTTAAGATTACACCCGAATCACGCGCACCGTTAAGGTGCATGGAGTACAGTACCGCCGAGAAAGACGTTTGTCACAAAACGCAGATATATTTACGCGGCCGGATCTTAGCATAACTCCCCGGGCGTGCCAAGTCAGTCAGGCGGAGTGGCGGGTGCCGTCTCTTTTTAGAGTGGAATTCTCAGCACGTCCCGAGCAGATAACTCTGCGATGACTTCCGGTAACTGTTTTGGCCAGGTTACTGTTTTGGCCGCTACAGGCTGACAGAAGCCACGCCACACACCGGGCTGACAGCAGTCACGCCACGCTTTCTGCAACACTCCCCAAGAGCGAGGTTGCCTTCGCGCCCATAAATCAGCGACTGACAATATAAAACCCTCACCCCCAAAAGAAAACATGAGCATCGCCGGCAAACTCTTCTTCCCACAAATTCACGTGCTAAAACGCGCCGAGCTCGCTCACCCCGTCCATTCGCACGCGAAACGAGAACCGCACAGACTAGTCACGTGACAACGCACCACCCATACACACACACATCCGCCACCACCAACATTAACTCTTTCACCGCTAGCAACCTGCTCGCGACATTAAGACTTAAACATCTCTCTCTCTCTCTCTCTCTCTCTCTCTCTCTCTCTCTCTCTCTCTCTCTCTCTCTCTCTCTGGGGGTAAGACAGGGCTGCAATTTGAGTACGATAATTTTTTGTTACATAATGAACAAAATTACAAAAAAGGTTCAGAAGTTGGGCAAACACGGTGTACAGTTCTTGCCCAACACTGACCAATTGCACCTGCTCTTGTTTGCTGATGATGTTGCATTGATAGCAGACTCGGTTGTTGGCTTACAGAATCAAATATCTGTTCTCTTAGATAAAGCAGATGAGCTTGGATTAGTTGTAAATCCTGTCAAAATAAAAGTTGCTATTTTCCGATTGGGAGGGCATGTTGCAAGACACGAAAAATGGTCATTGGGAACAGAAAGTCTCGAGATAACAAATGAATATAGCTACTTGGGCATGCTGTTTTCCGCAAAACTGTGTTCAAATACTGCTTTAAGAAATCTGGCGGACAGAGGCAAGGAGGGGGTGATGCAAATTCTTCGTTTGATACGCAAATTAGACTTTGTGTCTCCTCATGTTTTCTTTAAGATGTTTGATGCACAGATACAACAGATTCTGTTATACTCGTCTGAGATATGGGGTCTAGGAGACTGTGAAGTGATTAAAAATGTACATATGTATGCCTTGAAAATGTTCTTAAATGCGAGTATCAAGACACCAAATATCCTGGTATATGGGGAGACTGGATAGTATCCACTGCATATCAATGCGAAATTGAGGTCAGTGAAATATTGGCTGAAACTGTTGAATATGGAAGACTCCAGATTACCCAAATTAGCATACATGATGGTTAAACAAGTTCATAACAATAACTGTGCAACAAAATTAAGACGTCTTTTACTTGAATATGACTTTGAAGAACAATGGACTAAACAACGTGTCTCAGAAGAACGAAGTTTCGTCAAGACACTGAGGGAAAGATTAATTGACAAATTTAATGATGTCTGGGGGGAAAAAACTAGTGGATAGTGATCGGTTTTCTGTGTATCGCCTATTTTAAAAAATCGAGAGAGTTGGAAAGATTTTTATGCAGTGTAGATAAAAAGGTTTTTAGAGAGATGATCACTCGTTTTAGATTAGGAATAAGTGATTTATTGTGCCATAGATTAAATTACTGTACTGACAGTCCTGCTATGTGTCCATTATGTCATCAAGAGACGGAAAATGAGATACACTTTTTGTTCAAATGTCCTCATTTTGCAGACCTGAGAAATAGATACATAAGTTCTAGACACAACAATGATACCGATGACCTGGTGGGTATTTTATCATCGCAGGATGAAGCTGTGATTAGAAACTTGGCAGCATATTTGTATTTTGCTTTCAACAAGATAGAAAAAGATAATAATCCTAATTCAAATGAGTCATGAAACAAATAATCATTGTTGTGCGGGCTGGTGGCCTAACAATAAAAGAGTTCGAGTTCGAGTTCTCTCTCTCTCTCTCTCTCTCTCTCTCTCTCTCTCTCTCTCTCTCTCTCTCTGTCTCTATCTCTCTTTCTGTCTCTCTCTGTCTCTCTCCCTCTGTCTCTCTCTCTCTCTCTCTCTCTCTCTCTCTCTCTCTCGCACAACAAATACATACGCGACTCCATCGAGATTAATACTGTTGTTTGGTTACGATTTCTTTGTATGTGAGTCAGTAAATCTTAAAATGAGCGTTTCGCATGCGACCTGGAGAAGAAACAATGGCGGAGCACGACGCGTATCAGAAAAATCTCTGCCAGTCATAAAAATGCTGCACGCGGGTCTTGAAATAGATGTCACATGACCGAATTTTGGTGTCTGGACACAATGTGCAGCATTAGTGTCATCTAATTAAGCACCAGCTTTACAAACGGGCAGAGTCGCTCGATGTCCCCTTCATCAGCTGGAGACCCTGGCTGCTGGGCTTTTGGGGTCTGCTCCAGTAGCTCGGCCAGGGGTGGTGTTTAAAAACAAAACAAATTAAATCTAAGTAGAATGAAAAAAAGAGAAGAAAAAAACATTCGCTATTATATTTTATTGAAATTCACAAAATGGGAAAAATGACTAAAGTTCGAGGTTGCACAGCTCTTACTGTTTGAAACACTTGTGGCTTGTCATGTTTTAGTCAGTATGTATGATCCAAAAATGTGTTGTCGTCGAAAGTCCTGGTCAAAGACAGTACAATTTTGTTCGCCTAATGTTGGTGCATAACTCGATAGAAACTTACTTTTAAATGTACCTTTCTAATAAATGATTATCAGATATATATCAAGTAAGATTTGTGAAGTAATCATAAGCAATCATGAAGCAAATTCTGCTCTAGAAACCCATGCTTGCTCAAAACGATGTGTGAATGGAGTTATTGTAAAATCTCATCAACGAAATAACACTTATGACTGCACACGTGACAAAGATATCGTGGAAAAGGTTATCGCCATTCTCTTGTTTCAAAGTTTAAAATAGCAACACAGTACACGTGTGTTATGTCTTTACCTTGATCCTATGGTTCAGACAAGTAGAGTGTTTCTCTGTGATAAAGTATGACCTGCCGATTGCAGAAAAATTGCGACCTCGATAATCAACGATCTTTCATATCAAACCGTGTTACCTACACTCGTGAACAAGTAAGTCATCTTTTTATGTACATGTCATTGAGATTTTTTAAAGCCTGCCTGTGGTCATTTACCAAGTCCAGCGGTTGTCCTTTTACGTGTCTGTTCCGTGACAGTCATGTTCTCCGGACACTCTCTGTCGCTCATGTACGTTCATTCTGCCTGTTATAGACTAACCTTTGAGTGATCCTCTCTCTGTCTCTCTCTGTCTTTCTCTCTCTCTGTCTTTCTCTCTATCTGTCTTTCTCTCAATCTGTCTTTCTCTCTGTCTTTCTCTCTATCTGTCTTTCTCTCTGTCTTTCTCTCTATCTGTCTTTCTCTCTGTCTTTCTATCTTTCTCACCCTCTCTGTCTTTCTATCTTTCTCACCCTCTCTGTCTTTCTATCTTTCTCACTCTCTGTCTTTCTATCTTTCTCACTCTCTCTGTCTCTCTCTGTCTCTCTCTCTCTGTGTCTCTCTTTATGTGTCTCTCTCTCTGTCTCTCTGTATGTCTCTCTCTCTGTCTCTCTGTATGTGTCTTTCTCTATGTGTCTCTCTATATGTGTCTCTCTCTGTCTCTCTCTGTGTCTTTCTCTCTATCTTTTTTCTGTCTTTCTATCTTTATAACTCTGTCTCTCTCTGTCTCTCTCTGTCTCTCTCTCTCTGTCTCTCTCTCTCTGTCTCTCTCTCTGTCTCTCTCTCTCTGTCTGTCTCTGTCTCTGTCTCTCTCTCTCTCTCTCTGTATGTCTGTCTCTCTCCTGACCTTCACCAACTTTTACCCGGTGATTATCTAACCTTATTACGTATGTTCATCCCCGAATTTCCACACAGCAATATCAGCACTGAATGAACTTAGCAGTGAGACATTTCGACCAGGCGATCATTTAGTATCATCAAGTTGAACTTCGTCCCACATCCAACCAATGGAAAATCTTGAGTTAGTCCCTCGAGATTTGAAAGTAGAGATAATGGTCGTAGGAAAAATTTAAACACCATCGTTGAATGAGCCATATATGAATTTTTATTACTGGACATAAAAAGTATGTTCTTGGGTTGTAGTCTTTTGTTTAAAAAAGTTTCTTGTATTTGCTTAGACGTGCAAGGGTTTGGGTGAAGACTGAGATTAACACTTGTTAAAAGTGTTATGATGTGAATTCCAAGTGTAACGCCTATTATAATATCCCTGACACTTTGATATCCATCTTGTCTCCAATAGTGCCAATCAAGCAGTGAGAGATAAATTGTGTGTGTGTGTGTGTGTGTGTGTGTGTGTGTGTGTGTGTGTGTGTGTGTGTGTGTGTGTGTGTGTGTGTGTGTGTGTGTGTGAAAGAGAGAGAGAGAGAGAGAGAGAGAGAGAGATGTTAAAATCAGGCGATGTATCGTAATCGACCTTGAGAATTTTGTTGCAATATACAAGACGTAGAACTCCTTTTCGAGTACATGATATTACTTTATTCCATCGTGAGGTTTTATAAAAACTACGACGCGTAAACTGAAAAAAGCATCCATTCATCTCTCTCTCTCTCTCTCTCTCTCTCTCTCTCTCTCTCTCTCTCTCTTTCACACACACACACACACACACACACACACACACACACACACACACACACACACACACACACTCACACACACAGATACACACATGCAGTCTTCAGAGACCGTAAAACGTTCGGGGTTGTGGTGAAACCAAGCATGATTTCTCTACCTTGGACCGCCTCGAGAAATCAAGACAGCACTTAAGCAAGCTGCTACATGCACAATCGCCACACGGATCAGGGCCGGATCTAGGGGGGGTGCTGGGGGTGCTCGAGCACCCCCCCCCCAAAAAAAAAAAAAAAAAAAAAAACCTCCGTGGCAGCCGGGAGTTGGGGGAAGGAGGGAGGGGGGGGGGGGGTGGTTGCTCAAATATGTTGATCTACTTCCCACCTCATCGGATATCGGCACACTTTGCTTGGTAGCAGAGACAGTATAGTTAGTAAAAAGCTTGGGAAGGAGGGGGGGGGGGGCTAAAAGATGCTGGGCCCAGATGCTGTACTACTCTCCACTTGGTATAAGCACACTCTACTTGGCAGCCAAGGTAGCTGGGGAGGGAGGGGGGGGGGGGGTGCTGCTATAATTAAGATGCCTTCCTTTTGCTACTCGCACAGACAAATCAAACCCGGGCAGAGACAGGAAGAATCTGTGACCAAACAAAAACTCTTGGAAATGACCGCACGTGCCAGATTGCACAGATTTGCACCATTTTTCTCAAAATTTTCCGGGGGGGCATGCCCCCGGACCCCCCTAGAGGGGCGTGCCTGCTTCGCAGGCACGCACTCGTGGCTTCGCCACTTCGATGAGAAGACCCTAAAACAATTTTAAGCACCCCCCCTCAAAAAACTTTGATCCGGCCCTGCGGATGGATGTTATGTGCATGCGTGAACATGTTGACGTCAGGCAAAGACCACGTGGGTTCCACGCAGGTATTGACGTCATCATTTGTGCAGTCGTGCAAGAAGTAAGCCGGGAATAGCTGTGTAGGTGTGTCCTGTGTTTACCTGACTTTGTCTATCGCTTGTTATCAAGGTGCTGTATTTGCTGAAACGATGTTAAGCTCGCAAAAATGGCGGAATGTTTTCAACCACAAGACTGTGCTGCACCAATTACTCCCGATCCAGCAGGAATTCTGTGGTCTTTGAGCTTTCGGGGCCTGCTCCAGTAGCACTCGCACAGCCGGCCCCGAGCAGCATTTATGTGCCACCGGGAGGTATCCTGGGGTTAAGTTTGCAAGACATCTTGCCCTTCATGGCAGTATGTGTTTCCTCCAAGCCTACCTTTCCCTGTCCGTCACTCTGATTCCATGTCCCAGTTCAAAATCTCCCTCAAGACACACCTGTTCCGGTCAGCCTTTCCTGACGAGCAGTGAAGTGCTTCACAAGGCGCTTCTTTTATGTTTCGTGTTTTGTTTATTGCCTGCTACTTAATTAATTGTATTGTATTTAATTCTTCTTTTAATTCAACTGTACAGTGTGCGAGTGCTAGAATGCTTTGTATGAGTGTAGACTTTCTCATTGTAAACACCATGAGCTTGCCTATTAGGGAAGGTATGTGCGTAGAAATAGCCTGTATTATTATTATTATTATTATTATTATTATTATTATTATTATTATTATTATTATTATTATTATTATTATTATTAAATCCAAAGGGAGGTAGCTTCCGCAGTATTTTGCAACATACGCATCTCTGCACCTGATTGTCTGGCCTGCACACCCAGACCAAAGACAATATCTCTCTGATTTTTGAATTTTAATTGAGAAGAAAGCGTTGGGTGAAGTCCAAAATCTTACTCTTTAGATTAGTTTTTAAAAACTTTTATTAAATTCGTAATCAATGAACGCACCTTTTCTCAGGGTATGAAAACACGACACTGGGGAGTAAATATAAAACATGATCCTTTTGATGTGTTGCCACGTAAACGCTTATTAAAAAAGCGAAAAGATACACGTTTTAAAATCTGAAGATGTGCTCCATGTTGAAATATTTTCGCAATTTCTCAGCATTGTGTCCAACATCTGCAGCATCATTCTCCTTTGCATAATTATAACATGGGTTTCTCTCGAGGCTATTGTGTTTCCACATTGACATACATGTTTCGGAATTAGCCATGAGAAAATTGCCAGGTTTAATGTAATGATAATGGAAGAATGGACGGATAGTTGAGTGGATGGATGGATGGATGGATGGATGGATGGATGGATGGATGGATGGATGGATGGATGGATGGATGGATGGATGGATGGTTGGATGGGATGGGATGGATGGGATGGGATGGGATGGATAGATGGATGATAGATGGATGATGGATAGGTGGATGGATGGACGGATGGATGATGGATGGATGGATGATGGATGGATGGATGGATGGGTAGATGGATGGATGGATGGATGGATGGATGGATGGATGGATGGATGGATGGGTGGGTGGAAGGGTGGATGGATGGATAGATGGATGGGGAAATGGATGGAAGAACGGACGGGCGGACGGACGGACGGATGATGGATGGATGGTTGAATGGGTGGGTGGATGGATGGATGAATGGATGAATGGATGGATAACGGATAGATGATGGATGGATGGATGAATGAATGAAGGGGTGGGTGGGTGAGTGGATGAGTGGATGAGTGAATGGACGCATGGATGGCCGGGTGGATGGATGGATGGGTGGATGGATGCGGGACGGGTGGATGGATGGGTGGAAGGGTGGATGGATGGATAGATGGCTGGGGGAATGGATGGATGGACGGACGGGCGGACGGACGGGCGGACAGACGGACGGACGGACGGACGGACGGACGGATGGGTGGGTGGGTGGGTGGATGGATGGATGGATGGATGGATGGATGGATGGATGGATGGATGGGTGGATGGATGGATAGATGGATGGATGGATGGATGGATGGATGGGTGAGTGAGTGAGTGAGTGTATGGGTGGACGATGGATGGATGGATGGGTGGGTGAATGGGTTGGTGAATGGGTGCATCGATGGGAGGATTGATGGATGTGTGTATGGATGGATGATAGATGGGTGGGTAGTTGGGTGAATGGATGTTTGGATGGATGGATGGATGGGTGGGTGGGTGGATGGATGGATGGATGTATGGATGGATGAATGGATGGATGGATATATGGATGGGTGTATGGATGGATGGATGGGTGGGTGGGTGAATGGGTGCATCGATGGTTGGGTGAATGGAAGTTAATGGTTTTCAGCCTTTGTAGGCTATGTAAGGCCTCTAATCACGAAAATCACAAGAGCTGGTCAGAATAAGAGCAAGTCAAATAACGATTTTCCAAGTTGTTCTCCTCCTACGAATCGTGCAGAGAGACGCTGTGGGTCTACTCTTACCTGTCTACTCTTACCTGTCTACTCTTACCTGTCTACTCTTACCTGTCTACTCTTACCTGCCTACTCTTACCTGTCTACTCTTACCTGTCTACTCTTACCTGTCTACTCTTACCTGTCTACTCTTACCTGTCTACTCTTACCTGTCTACTCTTACCTGTCTACTCTTACCTGCCTACTCTTACCTGTCTACTCTTACCTGTCTACTCTTACCTGTCTACTCTTACCTGTCTACTCTTACCTGTCTACTCTTACCTGTCTACTCTTACCTGTCTACTCTTACCTGTCTACTCTTACCTGTCTACTCTTACCTGTCTACTCTTACCTGCCTACTCTTACCTGCCTACTCTTACCTGTCTACTCTTACCTGCCTACTCTTACCTGTCTACTCTTACCTGTCTACTCTTACCTGTCTACTCTTACCTGTCTACTCTTACCTGTCTACTCTTACCTGTCTACTCTTACCTGCCTACTCTTACCTGTCTACTCTTACCTGTCTACTCTTACCTGTCTACTCTTACCTGCCTACTCTTACCTGTCTACTCTTACCTGTCTACTCTTACCTGTCTACTCTTACCTGTCTACTCTTACCTGTCTACTCTTACCTGCCTACTCTTACCTGTCTACTCTTACCTGCCTACTCTTACCTGTCTACTCTTACCTGTCTACTCTTACCTGCCTACTCTTACCTGTCTACTCTTACCTGTCTACTCTTACCTGTCTACTCTTACCTGTCTACTCTTACCTGTCTACTCTTACCTGTCTACTCTTACCTGTCTACTCTTACCTGCCTACTCTTACCTGTCTACTCTTACCTGTCTACTCTTACCTGTCTACTCTTACCTGTCTACTCTTACCTGCCTACTCTTACCTGTCTACTCTTACCTGCCTACTCTTACCTGCCTACTCTTACCTGTCTACTCTTACCTGTCTACTCTTACCTGCCTACTCTTACTTGTCTACTCTTACCTGTCTACTCTTACCTGTCTACTCTTACCTGTCTACTCTTACCCCGAACCAACAGGTGCTCTTGTGAGCGTTTGGAAAGAACAGGCTGAGCAGCGGTCACGTTGTGCTTGAGAAGATTAAGTCCCGTTTAAAGCCGGTATTTCTGTATCTATCTCACCACGTGGTTTTGAAATAAAATGCTGGACAGCTCGTTGTCGATAAAATGCAAATCTCCTCTACTCCTCCTCGCCCCGAGAAAACATAACCCGACACAACCCCCCCGGGGGGGTTGTGACGGGTTATGATTTCACGGGGGGAGGAGGAAAAGAGGAGAATTGCATTTTATCGACAACGAGCGTTCCAGCACTTTTATTTTTCAACACAAACCACCGTGGTGAGATAGATACAGAATAACCAGCGGCTTATTTTAAACGGGACTTAAACATTCTTCTCAAGCACACAACGTGACCGACTGACCCCCCGCTGCTCGGCCTGTGTCTTTCCAAACGCTCACAGAGCACCTGTTGGTTCGTGGTTCAGAGTAAACAGGTAAGATAGACAGGTAAGAGTAGACAGGTAAGAGTAGACAGGTAAGAGTAGACAGGTAGAGTAGCAGGTAAGAGTAGACAGGTAAGAGTAGACAGGTAAGAGTAGGCAGGTAAGAGTAGACAGGTAAGAGTAGACAGGTAAGAGTAGGAAGGTAAGAGTAGACAGGTAAGAGTAGACAGGTAAGAGTAGACAGGTAAGAGTAGACAGGTAAGAGTAGGCAGGTAAGAGTAGACAGGTAAGAGTAGACAGGTAAGAGTAGACAGGTAAGAGTAGACAGGTAAGAGTAGACAGGTAAGAGTAGACAGGTAAGAGTAGACAGGTAAGAGTAGACAGGTAAGAGTAGACAGGTAAGAGTAGACAGGTAAGAGTAGGCAGGTAAGAGTAGACAGGTAAGAGTAGACAGGTAAGAGTAGACAGGTAAGAGTAGACAGGTAAGAGTAGACAGGTAAGAGTAGACAGGTAAGAGTAGACAGGTAAGAGTAGACAGGTAAGAGTAGACAGGTAAGAGTAGACAGGTAAGAGTAGACAGGTAAGAGTAGACAGGTAAGAGTAGACAGGTAAGAGTAGACAGGTAAGAGTAGACAGGTAAGAGTAGACAGGTAAGAGTAGACAGGTAAGAGTAGACAGGTAAGAGTAGACAGGTAAGAGTAGACAGGTAAGAGTAGACAGGTAAGAGTAGACAGGTAAGAGTAGACAGGTAAGAGTAGACAGGTAAGAGTAGACAGGTAAGAGTAGACAGGTAAGAGTAGACAGGTAAGAGTAGACAGGTAAGAGTAGACAGGTAAGAGTAGACAGGTAAGAGTAGACAGGTAAGAGTAGACAGGTAAGAGTAGACAGGTAAGAGTAGACAGGTAAGAGTAGACAGGTAAGAGTAGACAGGTAAGAGTAGACAGGTAAGAGTAGACAGGTAAGAGTAGACAGGTAAGAGTAGACAGGTAAGAGTAGACAGGTAAGAGTAGACAGGTAAGAGTAGACAGGTAAGAGTAGACAGGTAAGAGTAGACAGGTAAGAGTAGACAGGTAAGAGTAGACCCACAGCGTCTCTCTGCACGATTCGTAGGAGGAGAACAACTTGGAAAATCGTTATTTGACTTGCTCTTATTCTGACCAGCTCTTGTGATTTTCGTGATTAGAGGCCTTACATAGCCTACAAAGGCTGAAAACCATTAACTTCCATTCACCCAACCATCGATGCACCCATTCACCCACCCACCCATCCATCCATCCATACACCCATCCATATATCCATCCATCCATTCATCCATCCATACATCCATCCATCCATCCACCCACCCACCCATCCAATCCATCCATCCAAACATCCATTCACCCAACTACCCACCCATCTATCATCCATCCATACACACATCCATCAATCCTCCCATCGATGCACCCATTCACCAACCCATTCACCCACCCATCCATCCATCCATCGTCCACCCATACACTCACTCACTCACTCACCCATCCATCCATCCATCCATCCATCCATCTATCCATCCATCCACCCATCCATCCATCCATCCATCCATCCATCCATCCATCCATCCATCCACCCACCCACCCACCCATCCGTCCGTCCGTCCGTCCGTCCGTCCGTCTGTCCGCCCGTCCGTCCGCCCGTCCGTCCATCCATCCATTCCCCCAGCCATCTATCCATCCATCCACCCTTCCACCCATCCATCCACCCGTCCATCCATCCACCCATCCATCCATCCACCCGGCCATCCATGCGTCCATTCACTCATCCACTCATCCACTCACCCACCCACCCCTTCATTCATTCATCCATCCATCCATCATCTATCCGTTATCCATCCATTCATCCATTCATCCATCCATCCACCCACCCATTCAACCATCCATCCATCATCCGTCCGTCCGTCCGCCCGTCCGTTCTTCCATCCATTTCCCCATCCATCTATCCATCCATCCACCCTTCCACCCACCCATCCATCCATCCATCCATCCATCCATCCATCCATCCATCCATCCATCTACCCATCCATCCATCCATCCATCATCCATCCATCCATCATCCATCCGTCCATCCATCCACCTATCCATCATCCATCTATCATCCATCTATCCATCCCATCCCATCCCATCCATCCCATCCCATCCCAGCCATCCATCCATCCCATCCATCCATCCATCCATCCATCCATCCATCCATCCATCCATCCATCCATCCATCCATCCATCCACTCAACTATCCGTCCATTCTTCCATTATCATTACATTAAACCTGGCAATTTTCTCATGGCTAATTCCGAAACATGTATGTCAATGTGGAAACACAATAGCCTCGAGAGAAACCCATGTTATAATTATGCAAAGGAGAATGATGCTGCAGATGTTGGACACAATGCTGAGAAATTGCGAAAATATTTCAACATGGAGCACATCTTCAGATTTTAAAACGTGTATCTTTTCGCTTTTTTAATAAGCGTTTACGTGGCAACACATCAAAAGAATCATGTTTTATATTTACTCCCCAAAGTGTCTTGTTTTCATACCCTGAGAAAAGGTGCGTTCATTGATTACGAATTTAATAAAAGTTTTTAAAAACTAATCTAAAGAGTAAGATTTTGGACTTCACCCAACGCTTTCTTCTCAATTAAAATTCAAAAATCAGAGAGATATTGTCTTTGGTCTGGGTGTGCAGGCCAGACAATCAGGTGCAGAGATGCGTATGTTGCAAAATACTGCGGAAGCTACCTCCCTTTGGATTTAATAATAATAATAATAATAATAATAATAATAATAATAATAATAATAATAATAATAATAATAATAATAATAATAATACAGGCTATTTCTACGCACATACCTTCCCTAATAGGCAAGCTCATGGCGTTTACAATGAGAAAGTCTACACTCATACAAAGCATTCTAACACTCGCACACTGTACAGTTGAAATAAAAGAAAATTAAATACAATACAATTAATTAAGTAGCAGGCAATAAACAAAACACGAAACATAAAAGAGGCGCCTTGTGAAGCACTTCACTGCTCGTCAGGAAAGGCTGACCGGAACAGGTGTGTCTTGAGGGAGGTTTTGAACTGGGACATGGAATCAGAGTGACGGACAGGGAAAGGTAGGCTTGGAGGAAACACATACTGCCCTGAAGGGCTAGATGTCTTGCAAACTTAACCCCAGGATACCTCCCGGTGGCACATAAATGCTGCTCGGGGCCGGCTGTGCGAGTGCTACTGGAGCAGGCCCCGAAAGCTCAAAGACCACAGAATTCCTGCTGGATCGGGAGTAATTGGTGCAGCACAGTCTTGTGGTTGAAAACATTCCGCCATTTTTGCGAGCTTAACATCGTTTCAGCAAATACAGCACCTTGATAACAAGCGATAGACAAAGTCAGGTAAACACAGGACACACCTACACAGCTATTCCCGGCTTACTTCTTGCACGACTGCACAAATGATGACGTCAATACCTGCGTGGAACCCACGTGGTCTTTGCCTGACGTCAACATGTTCACGCATGCACATAACATCCATCCGCAGGGCCGGATCAAAGTTTTTTGAGGGGGGGTGCTTAAAATTGTTTTAGGGTCTTCTCATCGAAGTGGCGAAGCCACGAGTGCGTGCCTGCGAAGCAGGCACGCCCCTCTAGGGGGGTCCGGGGGCATGCCCCCCCGGAAAATTTTGAGAAAAATGGTGCAAATCTGTGCAATCTGGCAGTGCGGTCATTTCCAAGAGTTTTTGTTTGGTCACAGATTCTTCCTGTCTCTGCCCGGGTTTGATTTGTCTGTGCGAGTAGCAAAAGGAAGGCATCTTAATTATAGCAGCACCCCCCCCCCCCCTCCCTCCCCAGCTACCTTGGCTGCCAAGTAGAGTGTGCTTATACCAAGTGGAGAGTAGTACAGCATCTGGGCCCAGCATCTTTTAGCCCCCCCCCCCCTCCTTCCCAAGCTTTTTACTAACTATACTGTCTCTGCTACCAAGCAAAGTGTGCCGATATCCGATGAGGTGGGAAGTAGATCAACATATTTGAGCAACCACCCCCCCCCCCCCTCCCTCCTTCCCCCAACCCCCGGCTGCCACGGTGGTTTTTTTTTTTTTTTTTTTTTTTGGGGGGGGGGTGCTCGAGCACCCCCAGCACCCCCCCTAGATCCGGCCCTGATCCGTGTGGCGATTGTGCATGTAGCAGCTTGCTTAAGTGCTGTCTTGATTTCTCGAGGCGGTCCAAGGTAGAGAAATCATGCTTGGTTTCACCACAACCCCGAACGTTTTACGGTCTCTGAAGACTGCATGTGTGTATCTGTGTGTGTGAGTGTGTGTGTGTGTGTGTGTGTGTGTGTGTGTGTGTGTGTGTGTGTGTGTGTGTGTGTGTGAAAGAGAGAGAGAGAGAGAGAGAGAGAGAGAGAGAGAGAGAGAGAGAGAGATGAATGGATGCTTTTTTCAGTTTACGCGTCGTAGTTTTTATAAAACCTCACGATGGAATAAAGTAATATCATGTACTCGAAAAGGAGTTCTACGTCTTGTATATTGCAACAAAATTCTCAAGGTCGATTACGATACATCGCCTGATTTTAACATCTCTCTCTCTCTCTCTCTCTCTCTCTCTCTCTCACACACACACACACACACACACACACACACACACACACACACACACACACACACACACACACACACACACACACACACACAATTTATCTCTCACTGCTTGATTGGCACTATTGGAGACAAGATGGATATCAAAGTGTCAGGGATATTATAATAGGCGTTACACTTGGAATTCACATCATAACACTTTTAACAAGTGTTAATCTCAGTCTTCACCCAAACCCTTGCACGTCTAAGCAAATACAAGAAACTTTTTTAAACAAAAGACTACAACCCAAGAACATACTTTTTATGTCCAGTAATAAAAATTCATATATGGCTCATTCAACGATGGTGTTTAAATTTTTCCTACGACCATTATCTCTACTTTCAAATCTCGAGGGACTAACTCAAGATTTTCCATTGGTTGGATGTGGGACGAAGTTCAACTTGATGATACTAAATGATCGCCTGGTCGAAATGTCTCACTGCTAAGTTCATTCAGTGCTGATATTGCTGTGTGGAAATTCGGGGATGAACATACGTAATAAGGTTAGATAATCACCGGGTAAAAGTTGGTGAAGGTCAGGAGAGAGACAGACATACAGAGAGAGAGAGAGAGAGACAGAGACAGAGACAGACAGAGAGAGAGAGACAGAGAGAGAGACAGAGAGAGAGAGACAGAGAGAGAGAGACAGAGAGAGACAGAGAGAGACAGAGTTATAAAGATAGAAAGACAGAAAAAAGATAGAGAGAAAGACACAGAGAGAGACAGAGAGAGACACATATAGAGAGACACATAGAGAAAGACACATACAGAGAGACAGAGAGAGAGACATACAGAGAGACAGAGAGAGAGACACATAAAGAGAGACACAGAGAGAGAGAGACAGAGAGAGACAGAGAGAGTGAGAAAGATAGAAAGACAGAGAGTGAGAAAGATAGAAAGACAGAGAGGGTGAGAAAGATAGAAAGACAGAGAGGGTGAGAAAGATAGAAAGACAGAGAGAAAGACAGATAGAGAGAAAGACAGAGAGAAAGACAGATAGAGAGAAAGACAGAGAGAAAGACAGATTGAGAGAAAGACAGATAGAGAGAAAGACAGAGAGAGAGAAAGACAGAGAGAGACAGAGAGAGGATCACTCAAAGGTTAGTCTATAACAGGCAGAATGAACGTACATGAGCGACAGAGAGTGTCCGGAGAACATGACTGTCACGGAACAGACACGTAAAAGGACAACCGCTGGACTTGGTAAATGACCACAGGCAGGCTTTAAAAAATCTCAATGACATGTACATAAAAAGATGACTTACTTGTTCACGAGTGTAGGTAACACGGTTTGATATGAAAGATCGTTGATTATCGAGGTCGCAATTTTTCTGCAATCGGCAGGTCATACTTTATCACAGAGAAACACTCTACTTGTCTGAACCATAGGATCAAGGTAAAGACATAACACACGTGTACTGTGTTGCTATTTTAAACTTTGAAACAAGAGAATGGCGATAACCTTTTCCACGATATCTTTGTCACGTGTGCAGTCATAAGTGTTATTTCGTTGATGAGATTTTACAATAACTCCATTCACACATCGTTTTGAGCAAGCATGGGTTTCTAGAGCAGAATTTGCTTCATGATTGCTTATGATTACTTCACAAATCTTACTTGATATATATCTGATAATCATTTATTAGAAAGGTACATTTAAAAGTAAGTTTCTATCGAGTTATGCACCAACATTAGGCGAACAAAATTGTACTGTCTTTGACCAGGACTTTCGACGACAACACATTTTTGGATCATACATACTGACTAAAACATGACAAGCCACAAGTGTTTCAAACAGTAAGAGCTGTGCAACCTCAACTTTAGTCATTTTTCCCATTTTGTGAATTTCAATAAAATATAATAGCGAATGTTTTTTTCTTCTCTTTTTTCATTCTACTTAGATTTAATTTGTTTTGTTTTTAAACACCACCCCTGGCCGAGCTACTGGAGCAGACCCCAAAAGCCCAGCAGCCAGGGTCTCCAGCTGATGAAGGGGACATCGAGCGACTCTGCCCGTTTGTAAAGCTGGTGCTTAATTAGATGACACTAATGCTGCACATTGTGTCCAGACACCAAAATTCGGTCATGTGACATCTATTTCAAGACCCGCGTGCAGCATTTTTATGACTGGCAGAGATTTTTCTGATACGCGTCGTGCTCCGCCATTGTTTCTTCTCCAGGTCGCATGCGAAACGCTCATTTTAAGATTTACTGACTCACATACAAAGAAATCGTAACCAAACAACAGTATTAATCTCGATGGAGTCGCGTATGTATTTGTTGTGCGAGAGAGAGAGAGAGAGAGAGAGAGAGAGAGAGAGAGACAGAGGGAGAGAGACAGAGAGAGACAGAAAGAGAGATAGAGACAGAGAGAGAGAGAGAGAGAGAGAGAGAAGAGAGAGAGAGAGAGAGAGAGAGAGAACTCGAACTCGAACTCTTTTATTGTTAGGCCACCAGCCCGTACAACAATGATTATTTGTTTCATGACTCATTTGAATTAGGATTATTATCTTTTTCTATCTTGTTGAAAGCAAAATACAAATATGCTGCCAAGTTTCTAATCACAGCTTCATCCTGCGATGATAAAATACCCACCAGGTCATCGGTATCATTGTTGTATCTAGAACTTATGTATCTATTCTCAGGTCTGCAAAATGAGGACATTTGAACAAAAAGTGTATCTCATTTTCCGTCTCTTGATGACATAATGGACACATAGCAGGACTGTCAGTACAGTAATTTAATCTATGGCACAATAAATCACTTATTCCTAATCTAAAACGAGTGATCATCTCTCTAAAAACCTTTTTATCTACACTGCATAAAAATCTTTCCAACTCTCTCGATTTTTTTAAATAGGCGATACACAGAAAACTGATCACTATCCACCAGTTTTTTTCCCAGACATCATTAAATTTGTCAATTAATCTTTCCCTCAGTGTCTTGACGAAACTTCGTTCTTCTGAGACACGTTGTTTAGTCCATTGTTCTTCAAAGTCATATTCAAGTAAAAGACGTCTTAATTTTGTTGCCCAGTTATTGTTATGAACTTGTTTAACCATCATGTTGTATGCTAATTTGGGTAATCTGGAGTCTTCCATTTTCAACAGTTTCAGCCAATATTTCACTGACCTCAATTTCGCATTGATATGCAGTGGATACTATCCAGTCTCCCCATATACCATGGTATTTGGTGTCTTGATACTCACATTTAAGAACATTTTCAAGGCATACATATGTACATTTTTAATCACTTCACAGTCTCCTAGACCCCATATCTCAGACGAGTATAACAGAATCTGTTGTATCTGTGCATCAAACATCTTAAAGAAAACATGAGGAGACACAAAGTCTAATTTGCGTATCAAACGAAGAATTTGCATCACCCCCTCCTTGCCTCTGTCCGCCAGATTTCTTAAAGCAGTATTTGAACACAGTTTTGCGGAAAACAGCATGCCCAAGTAGCTATATTCATTTGTTATCTCGAGACTTTCTGTTCCCAATGACCATTTTTCGTGTCTTGCAACATGCCCTCCCAATCGGAAAATAGCAACTTTTATTTTGACAGGATTTACAACTAATCCAAGCTCATCTGCTTTATCTAAGAGAACAGATATTTGATTCTGTAAGCCAACAACCGAGTCTGCTATCAATGCAACATCATCAGCAAACAAGAGCAGGTGCAATTGGTCAGTGTTGGGCAAGAACTGTACACCGTGTTTGCCCAACTTCTGAACCTTTTTTGTAATTTTGTTCATTATGTAACAAAAAATTATCGTACTCAAATTGCAGCCCTGTCTTACCCCCAGAGAGAGAGAGAGAGAGAGAGAGAGAGAGAGAGAGAGAGAGAGAGAGAGAGAGAGAGAGAGATGTTTAAGTCTTAATGTCGCGAGCAGGTTGCTAGCGGTGAAAGAGTTAATGTTGGTGGTGGCGGATGTGTGTGTGTATGGGTGGTGCGTTGTCACGTGACTAGTCTGTGCGGTTCTCGTTTCGCGTGCGAATGGACGGGGTGAGCGAGCTCGGCGCGTTTTAGCACGTGAATTTGTGGGAAGAAGAGTTTGCCGGCGATGCTCATGTTTTCTTTTGGGGGTGAGGGTTTTATATTGTCAGTCGCTGATTTATGGGCGCGAAGGCAACCTCGCTCTTGGGGAGTGTTGCAGAAAGCGTGGCGTGACTGCTGTCAGCCCGGTGTGTGGCGTGGCTTCTGTCAGCCTGTAGCGGCCAAAACAGTAACCTGGCCAAAACAGTTACCGGAAGTCATCGCAGAGTTATCTGCTCGGGACGTGCTGAGAATTCCACTCTAAAAAGAGACGGCACCCGCCACTCCGCCTGACTGACTTGGCACGCCCGGGGAGTTATGCTAAGATCCGGCCGCGTAAATATATCTGCGTTTTGTGACAAACGTCTTTCTCGGCGGTACTGTACTCCATGCACCTTAACGGTGCGCGTGATTCGGGTGTAATCTTAAGCTAAACGACGTTTATTGGCGCTGCTGAAATGGTCGAAGTCGGAAACATTCGGAACGTCGTTTAGCTTAAGATTACACCCGAATCACGCGCACCGTTAAGGTGCATGGAGTACAGTACCGCCGAGCAAGACGTTTGTCACAAAACGCAGATATATTAACGCGGCCGGATCTTAGCATAACTCCCCGGGCGTGCCAAGTCAGTCAACGGTCGCGTTTTATAAAACCAGACTACAAATAGACTACAGGGAGGTGACTCCCATATTATTTCCGGCAGGGGAGACGGATTTACATGGGGAAAAACTTTTTTGAACGCTACATCATGTGTTAAACTACACAAATGCACCAAAACCTCGTAAAGCAACTAATGCGTCGTTTGTCGGAATATATTCCTTGCGAAGAACAGGTGCAGGAGCGGTAAATTGCATAAAGCACGTCCCTCGCAGATAACTCTGCGATGACTTCCGGTTACTGTTTTGGCCGCTACACAGCCCAGTAGACTTAGAAGACTATTTTGTCTTTGTTTGGTGTAGACCAACGGAATTCTTCACCAGGGAAAGGACGGGGTGCTTTCATGTGAGTATTGGTTGTGTGTAAACGTCTTTGTGTAGTTTTTTGCTGGGTTGTGAGTTAGTTGGTTAGGAGCGGGTGGGAAGTTTGGACAGGATTGGAATTGTATAACAGTGGTTTTGTCGTTCGTTATTATTGCTTTGGTTGTTCTCACCGCGCATTATTTAAACCAGTTCATGGTAGGGTTGTTGTTTATATTTGTGTATTTGCATAAAGGGTAAGATGGCGGAATGACCCTAGTTTTTGTGAAAGGCTACGGCATTGTTTTGATTGAAGGCCGTCATAATTCTGGCGGTGAAGTATTTGTGATTTGTGTGTAAAGTCTTATGATATGGTTGCTAATTCTGGCGGTGAAGTATTTGTGATTTGTGTGCCAGGTATTATATGATTGCTAATTCTGGCCGTTTAGGCCTGGGATGTTGTCTGAGTTGCATGGCTCTACGACCCGCACCAACCAAGTCGTCGATGTCCTGCATCGCTGTCGTCCCCATCCCCAGTCTTCGATGTTCCTCACTGCTGTCGGCGTCGCCTAAAGGTCCCCACTACTCTGCATAGCTGTTGTCGACAGCGAAGGGTCCCAGGGGCACTCATCGACTGAAGGCCACCTGACCAAGGGAGGTCCGACGGTTGTGGGCACCTTGTGTCCGTCGTTCCCTGTTCTGCGACTTGACGCAGAGGGGGGGCCATGAGACGGGAGTGATCGGTCGTAAGGGGTTTTGGGTTCTTGAAAGGGACAGTGTTGGACAGTGGGAGATGTCGTGTTGACGGGGAAAGAGACAGTGTTGGACAGTGGGAGATGTCGAGTTGACAGGAAAGCTGCTGGCGTGGGAGCGGCCGCTGGTTGGACAACTATCTTGTTGTTGTGGGGTGGTTTGGGTGGACTGTGGTTTGTTGTGGTATAATTTTTGGGTTTTCAGGGTGAGTGATAGTGTATTGTCACATGTGATTGGGTTATCGTGTGAAGGAGAATGTAGTTTCACATGTGGTAGGGTGAAGGTGTGTGTGCGTGATAGAACTGTTTGATGGGTCATTGTTAGTTACATAGGTTGCATTCTTTGTTCATCGGATATCATCATCAATCATCCCTTCCATCGTTTCATTTCATTCTGCGGGGTGCTAAGGGTGGGGTTAATAAATATTTTCTTGTTCCAAAAAGTGTGTCAGTAATTATTTTAGTAGGGTTTGAGTTCCTGACTCCTTCTGCCTGAGAGGGTAAGGGCCCACCCAGCGGGTGTGGTCGCGACACTTAACATCAATCAATCTCTGCTGTTTTCTTTTAAGGCTCTGTAAGATAACTCATTGTTTCCTTGTGCACATACCTGGATGTAAGCTTGTCTTGTATCTATGTGCACGAATTCGTTGTATGTCATGCCCAATGAGCTTCTGGATGTTTATAACAGTGCTGTAGGCATTTTTGTTATCGTTGATATTGTTATTCTTGTTGTTATTGGCGAGAATATGGGCTCAGTGTAAGGAGTTTTCATCAGAGGCCTATTAGCATCATAATGTGACCGCATAAGTATTCCCTCTGGGTTTTTTAATGTAGGCGTTTTCCCCATTCGCTCTCTTTTAGATTGACGGTTTCTCCTACCCGAGTCAAAAACCTGCGACATTTTAACACATTTCCTGGCATGGACTGGTTGCTACCGTCAGTGGAACTTTATGGTCGTCTGTTGTCACCATGGTTACATTGCATTTAGCTTTTAATTGACTTTGGTAAAGCAATGTTTGACGTGAGAGCTTTTACAAATTTCAAACGAGAAAATGCGTTCAGTAAGGAACAGAACGTTTGCAGTGCTGATTAGTCCAGTGAAAAGGAAATCGCATTGCCTGGGCTTTCCGTGTAGATTTTTTTTGGATCACGCAAACACGCATGCCATTACTAAGTTAGGATTAGCAGCACCAGCACCAGCACCAGCAGCACCAGTAGCAACAGCACAGCCAATTTACTATCCAAGCACAATATGATTTCTCAAAAGTAAAAGAGCTCAGTTTAGGGGGGGTCACAATTTTGTTTGTTTGATCGTTTGACACACTCGGCATTTCTTTTTTATAATAAGGCGGTGTGGAAAACCACTCCACTACCTTTGGGATGTCGTTTCTTTTTGTTTTGTTTTGGTTTGGTTTGGTTTGGTTGAGAGAGAGAGAGAGAGAGAGAGAGAAAAGAGAGAGAGAGAAAGAGAGAGAGAGAAAGAGAGAGAGAGAGAAAGAGAGAGAGAGAGAGAGAGAGAAGAGAGAGAGAGAAAGAGAGGCAGTTATGACGATGATATGTTATGATCATTTGATGATGACACCCAAAAATTATTTTGTTATATGATTTGTGATTATAATGTTCAAGGTGGGGTTGTAATGATAATGACATTGACGATGATATGATATGGTTATAATGTTTCGATGATCACGAGATTAAGGAGGATGTAGTAACCATGATTAAATGAAGACATTGTCAGGAGAATAATGTTGGTAATGACGTAGTGGTGTAGTTACTATGATGTCGATGAATTCATTTGTCAATAAAGCAACAAAAACAACAAGGACACCTTTCAGTAAAATGAGTGGACAAAATATCTTATATGTTGCTCTTAAAGGAAACTTGCCAAGTTTTTCAGAAGCAAACGGCAATGCTCGTTTTGTTTGAAATACATCTCTCCTCTCTCTCTCTCTCTCTCTCTCTCTCTCTCTCTCTCTCTCTCTTATTGAAGCCGATGCTAGAGTTTACCTTCGGCACTGAACGAGTGGAGAGAGTTACTTCACTTGGCTTTTGTGACGTAGTATGTTACTAGTGTGACGTAGTATGTTCAAAGTGGGACGTAGTACGTAAGCTCGCGCCTTGGCGTCCATTGATGGGAAATTGTGTAACATACCACTTATTTTGCAAATGTCGATATTTTCAAGTATGCTATTTTATTTTTGAAAATATCCTCGAATATATTATTTCAAAAATCCATAAATTAGCACTTTTCCTTTAAAAGTGTTTAATAGCGACATACAATATAGATACTTATTGATAAAGTTAATCTGAAGTTCAAGATGGGTCTCCTCTGTCTTTCCAGTTTTCAAAAAGTAAGTAGTCATAGTTAATGTTGTTGTTGTTGTTGTTGTTGTTGTCAGTGTCGTTGTTGATTTCACAAGCTGAACCGTTCTTGCTAAAGTTTGTCAACCATGATATTGACTATCTCTTATGATATATTTTTTAAGTAGGGCTATTGACTGGGTGGATGGATGAAGTTTCATGACCTGTCGGCCTTGTTAAGCTTTGTAAGGTCATTGATCACGATAACTCATCGGGGATGGTTACAATAAAAGCAAGTCAAATCAAGATTTCCTACCCATTCGCCTTTTACGAATCGCGTAGGGAGACGCGGTGGGTCTATTCTTACCCCTGACCCACAGGGGGTCTATTCTTACCCCTGACCCACAGGGGGTCTATTCTTACCCCTGACCCACAGGGGTCTATTCTTACCCCTGACCCACAGGGGGATTATTAACTCGGACACAACTTTCGGTGTAGTGTACCATGTGAAAGTGATTTTCTCGTCATTTATGTGTAATACAGCAGACTGGAAATCTGCTGTTTGCTTCTTTATTTTTACATCCACACACTTCAACAGGAATTTGGCATTTTCAAACTAGTCTGCATGCCTTTGTCAAGTATGATCCATATTCACTGACACATTTATCTCTGTTTGCCCAACTTTTTAATTGTGCACTAAAAGGACATTTCAAGTCTAAACTACTCAATGCAGATTTCATTGCGCAAATAGTAATACTTTAGACCGGGGTCGGCTCTCTATTGCGGAGGGCCGCTATTGCGGGGGGCCGCTATTGCGGGAATTTTTTGGGTCAAAAGTTCTTAAGGCCATTTTGATTCTTTTGTCCTAAAACGCCAAAAAAAAACATAACACATTTGTTACTTTTTTTAAAACTTAGAAATGTTGTCTTTTTTTCTCTCAAAATATTTCCCTCAAAATTTCTTGATCGGGTTTTACCGATAGCGCTCAGCCTAGGCCGCACCCGCCACCCCGCCTGACTGACTTAGCCTGTCTGGGGAGTTTCACCTAAACCCGGACGCGTTACTTTTTATCACGTTTGTGTCCAACATCAGCGTCGGGCCCTGGAGTTAGGGCGTAGGAACCACCCGTTGAGAGTCAAACGTGGGATGGAGTTAGAATATAAAGCTTCACCCGTTAGTAACAAAAATTTTAAGTTTTGTTTTGGCGTTTTAGGACAAAAGAATCAAAATGGCCTTAATAACTTTTGACCCAAAAAAATCCCGCAATAGCGGCCTCCCGCAATAGCGGCCCTCCGCAATAGCGGCCCCTCCTCATACCTCTAACTCAGGTTGACAGACAATACCTTGTTTAAGAAAATGTATCACTTACTCTGTCATGACCATGCCTCGTTTCCTTCCTTTTTCCATTGCAGTGATGGAGAACTTTGCAATACGAGGTCTCTTTGCTATAATTTCCGTGCAGTCTAGAACATGTATCAGTAAAGATCCTCGTGTACTCGCAACTTCTGATGTGACTCTGCTCATGCCGTACGCATGATTTTTGCGAATGATGATGTAGGCCCATATTTCACATCTTCCACGCACTGGAAATAGACCAAAAAGGTTCAGAAATGTGTTTGAATTTTCGAGAGGGGAAAACATTCGTACAGCAATATCAAGGTCACCCGAATGGGTTCAAGAGTCAACAAAAAAAAGTTATCAGTCCGCACTTGTCTTGGCGCCTGTCCAAAGTTCCATGCGACACCATGAGTGAAACATTCACCTCATGAATATTCAGGAGGGCAACAAGATTTTTCACTGCAGGCTTATGCGTGTGTTTGCACGTAGGCCAAGGACAGAATGTCAGGGATGCCCTCGAAGTTCATTAGGGATCAAACATATACATGAAATAATTTCTATTCTCGTACTAAATTCTAATGAATTCTACAGTGTGTTTGAGATAGTTCAGACGCATCGAAAGAACACCTTATTAGTTAAAGTCTTTAAACCTGCTTTTTGCAGTATCCTTGCACTGCTTTTTCTCCCTTTCAAAATAAAGCAACGCGTGTCCTGTTCTTTTTCTCTTATTTATCAGAAAGAAATGGTTTGAAAGCCACGAATGTTACCATGTCACTGCTAATGGCACTGAAATGTAACGTGAAAGCAAAGTCTTTTCGCCATATCCTTGTCAAACTTATTTTCGCCAGAAACCATTTGTCGAGTCTAAAGTGTAGTTATGTAACATCAATAGCGCAAGATTTTACTTTATTGCCGATGTATAATTTATCATATAATTAGTTACAATACCCCATATGTGTCATTAAATCCTCCACACCGTTACAGATCTACGACGTAATTTTCATTTCAGTTCCTGCAGCACGGGGACGAAGGGCTGTGACGCCGGTCAGCAAGGTGCGTCACCGAACCCCTCCCTTTTCACGGTAGCAGTAATACGGTAAATGCGCCGTTTCATTCCCCTCGCGTCGACCTTGAGAGACCGCACTTCGATAAAAAATATGCTTCGGGACTGGAAGAGCCGTCATTCACCCGGCCTCCCTCGTCGGTCGTGCGCTGAGAAACGGGGTGGAACTACCTGGCATTACACCTGCTCGCCGTTTAATCTGGCAGAGTGGGTTATGCAAGGCGAATTCCATGGACTCCAGTCACGGAGCTCAGCCGGTTCTGATCCGTAGCGACAGAGAGGCGTGTCAATGCCTGGGCCTGAACTTGCGGTGCCCCACCTTTCTTGGGCTGTCCTCAAAGAAGACCAACAACCCCCCTCCCTTTCCCCACCTCTCCTCCAGCTCCCACTCCCCTTGCCCCGTCTCACTGGAAGCGAGAGAGGACAGATTGCCTCGAACAGGTTTTGTAAGGAGGGAGAACAACATAATTTAAAGAAGGGAAGGCGAAGAATACTTTGGGGATGGATTTAAGCAGAGGAAGTGGGTATTATTCCCAACAAGACACAATGAGGCAGGCGGAAAAGAAATCCCGTTGGACAAAAAGGGGGTTCAGCTTGGCTAGCTTGGAAGGGATGGCGGGGTGAGGCACGGTAGGGGTGGGGGTAGGAAATAATCGGGTATGGGCTGGGGGTGGTTCAATCGGGTGGAGAGTAAGGGGGTGTGGCGTGCTTATCACGGGTGGGCGGGCTTCATCATTCCAGTCACTTGTGCGTCTTTGCGAGCTGGAATTGTATTTGTGTTTCTACACCCGTGATGTGCCGATGGCTTGATCATGGCCCAGTCACTCATGATCAGTCCAAGGGGTGGGATAAGAGGTGGGGGTGGGGGGTGGAACATGGAAGAGGTTTGCAGGAGGCCGGGTGCCTATAAGAGTGGGTTAGGGCCAGATGGGGCCAGAACACTCTGCCTGCTGCCCCAGCACCTCGAGCCGTATCTCCCGCCCTCAGCCACGAGCCAGCGCCATGTCACGTCTCAGTCAGCTTCCCGGTTGGCTGTTGGCTCTGATGGTCGTGGGGTCGATTCCAGGTAAGGGACTATCTGCCTTTTTCTTAATTTAGAGATACTTGTTTCATTAGTTGCGTTTAGTGTTTTTTGTGTGCTTTCATTAGTGAGATATTTACATAATCTTAACAGACATTGGGGTGAAATGAGCATCTGTGCAAATAAGTCAAACTTTAAAAAATATTATATCGAGGGTACAAATCTACTATATCACGAAGTCTAAGACAACATTTACGGTAGGTTAAAGTGATACTTTTTTCGCTCTTAAGTTTTACACATTCAATGAACAAGACCGTAGGATTTCTATTCCGATTTGAAACTTACAATAATCGAGAATTCGTTATTTCCCAAATTTCATTTCGGTTTTGGTGCCTGAATGATAATGTTTTATTGGTGGTCTTTTTAACACCCTATTCCGGACTTATTTTTTACTGAACTTATCTTTTTTCTCAACTTAACCGTCACAGCAGCACCACCATCTCTCAATCCTCCATCCCCCAAATCTCTCTCCCCCTCCCCCTCCCTCTCTCTCCCCCTCTCTTTCTCTCACTATATCTGTCTTCTCTCTCTCTCTCTCTCTCTCTCTCTCTCTCTCTCTCTCTCTCTCTCTCTCTCTCTCCTCTCCTCTCCCCCCTCTCTTCCGTCCTCCTCCCCCTCCTCCTCCTCCTCCTCCTCCTCCTCCTCCTCCTCCTCCTCCTCCTCTTCCTCCTCCTCCTCTTCCTACTCCTCCGCCTCGTCAGCCTCCTCCTCCTGCGTCAGTCCTAACATTTGCATCTGTGGCTGGAGTCGTTGATCTCCTCTCATAAAAAAAATTCAGTTAGGTTGTTGACCAGGGCAAAGTTCAAACACTGAGAGATCGAGTCATAATCGTCCATATCTACATTGTTAGTGTTCTATCAGGAACTCACTCATTGAATGACCCGTGTGGACATCATGAGTGAAAAACATGTGCGCAGTGTGGGTAGGCCCATGAGCTAGCTCTTTGATTGGTCGGAGGTGGCGGTGGAGAGCCAATCAGACTCGACCACGTGACAAGTCCGCAGGAATTCTCCCTCCGGTGGTTTTAGAGCGCGTTGAGCCGAATGATTGAGGTCAAGTGATCACTTCAAGGTGGGGCTGGGCACAGAAGACACTGTTTGAACGCCACTCTAGCTTTATCTCTTGCAGGTGTTGTAATGTGAGGCCTAATCGTTTTCCCAAACCACTT